>CAVNZG010001800.1:0-37500 GCA_963693315.1 Diogma glabrata
AAAAATACCAATGAAAATTTGCATAATAGGCAAAGGGGTTAGACTGTGCTTTTTGAAATCCAGAGATATTAATTGCCACAAGTCATGCAACTACATAAACTGAAAGAGAGGAAGCAAAACAAGCACCATGCTGAAGTTTGACCTTAATCGATGAACTAGTCTAGTATTGCCAGCAGGTTTTGTTAAAATTCTCCTTTTGTATGGAAAAATTGCGATAGCATGAGATTTTTCAATTTATGGTCCAATTTATGGAGCAATCGTCTTATTTTGACTAATTTTGATTACATTGATAACCAGAGCTTTCTTACAACATATTTTGTCAAATTTTTTGGTTGCCAAAAATCCCAATGAAAATTTGTAAAATAAGCAAGGATTAGACTGTGCGTTTTGAAATTCAGAGAAATTAATTGCTACAAGTCATGGCAACTGGGATATAATTTGAGAGAGGCAAAGCAAGCATCAAGCTGAAGATGTACTGGTCTAGGAATGCCAGCAGCTTTAGTTAAAATTTTCCTTTGGTATGGAAAAATTGCGCATGCATGATTCTTTTGATTTATGGCCAGATTTATGGAGTAATCGTCTTATTCAGTGTAATTTTGATTAAATTGATATCCAAAGCTTTCATCCAGCATATTTTGTCAAATATTTTGGTTGCCAAAAATACCAATGAAATATGCAAAATAAGCAAGGGGTTAGACTGTGTTTTAAGAAATCCAGAGAAATGAGTTGCCACAAGTAATGGTGACGGGGATATAAACTGAAACTGTGGAGCAAAACAAGCACCGAGCTGAAGATTGAGCTTAATCGATGCACTGGTCTATGTATGCCGGCAGGATTAGCTACAATTTTCCTTTTGTATGGAAAAATTGCGATTGCATGAGCTTTTTCGATTTAACGCCAGGTTTATGGAGTAATCCTCTTATTTTGACTAATTTTGATCGCATTGATGTCCAAAGCTTTCTTCCAGCATACTTTCTCCAATTTTTTGGTTGCCAAAAATAGCAATGAAAATGTGCAAATTAAGCAAGGGGTTAGACTGTGCTTTTTTAAATCCAAAGAAATTAATTGCCACAAGTAATGGTGACTGGCATATAAACTGAAAGAGGGGAGTAAAACAAGAACCGTGCTAAAGTTGGAGCTTTATCGATGCACTGGTCTAGGAATGCCGGCAGCTTAAAATTTTCTTTTTGAATGGAAAAATGAGATTTTTTGATTTATTGCCAGATTTATTTAGTATAATTGTTTTATCTTGAGTAATTTTGATTACATGGATATCCAGAGCATTCTTCCAGCATATTTTGTCAAGTTTTTTGGTCGTCGAAAATACCAATGAAAACTTGTAAAATAAGCGAGCGGTTTGAAATCCAGAGAAATGAGTTGCCACTAGTTATTACGAATATCATTTGAACTTAAAGAGGAGACCTGTTTAGTGGATGATTTGATTTTTTATAAGGGAATTGATTTTGTTGTAGCTTAGATTTCTGACCGTTTTTATGTAGTAATCGCTTTATTTTTACTACATTTGAGATATCGAAAGCTTCTTTTTAGCATATTTTTTCAATATTTTGACAAAAATACCGACAAAATCATTGCACAGTGGAAGAAGTGTTTGAAAAATTTACCTGGCACATGTAGCTTTAATAATTTGTTTTTAATAATTTGTTTAGTCTGAGCTTACATGTCCACAAAAGAGAACTTTTAAAAAAATTTAATAGTATAAAATAAATTTCTAGAATTGCACAACAGTTTTTTCAAAGAAGCAAAACGAAATACAATTACTTCGGTCTGAAAGACCAAAGTATTATATTCATGAGCTAAAAGTAAAATTCGTACCCCCATTTTTTTGGCATTTCTCGATGTTTTAGGACCTACTGATTCTAAAAAAGCAAAAAAAAAATGTATGTCTGTCTGCCGGCCGTCCGTCACAACTGACGAAATCTAGAAAACGGCTGAAGGGATTTGAAAAATTTTAAATTCTAAAAATAGGTACATTCAATGGAGAGAACCGAAAGGAATATGTATTTGATAACTGTACCGAAAATGTGTCAAAAAATCGTCAAGTGTGTCAAACCAAGGAAATATGCATATTTTTTGCTTAAAAAACGTTCTTTTAAAGTGATAATGAGTAGGAACAAAGAATGTGGAGAAATCTGGATGGTCGGGATTGGTATGTGAGATTATTATTATTATTATTGAGAATTATGGCATTATCAGTTTGTCAAAAAAAGTTGTCAAGTGTGTCAAAAGAAAGATTTTTATTTAGTTTTTTACCCAATTTTTGGAAAAAAATTAAATTTATTATTTGTTTGTAATGAAATTTTATTATTATTATTGAGAATTATGGCATTTACCCAATTTTTTGGAAAAAAATAAAATTTATTGTTTGTTTGAAATGAAATTTCATTATTATTATTATTGAGAATTATGGCATCATCAGTTTGTCAAAATAATGTTGTCAAGTGTGTCAAAATAAAGATTTTTATTTAGTTTTTTACCCAAATTTTTGGAAAAAAATAATATTAATTATTTGTTTGAAATGAAATTTTATTTTTATTATTGAGAATTATGACATTATAAGTTTTTCAAAAAAATGTTGTCAAGTGTGTCAAAAGAAAGATTTTTATTTAGTTTTTTACCCAATTTTTTGGAAAAAAATTTAATTTCATTATTTGTTTGAAATGAAATTTTATTATTATTATTGAGAATTATGGCATTATCAGTTTGTCAAAAAAATGTTGTCAAGTGTGTCAAAAGAAAAGTTTTTATTTATTATTTAACCCAATTTTTTGGAAAAAAAATTAAATTTATTATTTGTTTGAAATAAATTTTATTATTATTATTGAGAATTATGGAATTATAAGTTTGTCAAAAAAATGTTGTCAAGTGTGTCAAAAGAGAGGTTTTTATTTATTTTTACCCAATTTTTTGGAAAAAAATTAAATTTATTATTTGTTTGAAATGAAATTATATTATTATTATTGAGATCAGTTATTATTACAGATGATCAGTTTGTCAAAAAAATGTTGTCAAGTGTGTCAAAAGAAAGATTTTTATTTATTTTTTATCCAATTTTTTGGAAAAAACAAAATTAATTATTTGTTTGAAATGAAATTTTATTATTATTATTGAGAATTATGGCATGGTTTGTTAAAAAAATTGTCAAGTGTGTCAAAAGAAAGATTTTTATATACTTTTTTACCCAATTTTTTGGAAAATAATAAAATTAATTATTTGTATGACATGAAATTTTATTATTATTAAAGAGAAGTATGGCATTATAATTTTGTCATAAAAATAATGTCAAGTGTGTCAAAAAATGATTTCGTTTATTTATTTAGCCAATCTTTTGAAAAAAAAATGTAGCTGTTTTTATGACGTAAATGTAATTGAAAATGAAATTGGACATGGAAATTTTTGAATATGTTATAGTTTTTGAAATATTTTTGGAATTTTGAAAAAAGTTTGTATTATTGATTTGGTTATTATTTTTGAAATATTTTTAGAATTTTGGAAAAAGTTTGAATTTTTTAGAATTTTTGAAACATTGGAATTTAGAAAAAGTTTAAATATTTGATTTTATTCTAAAATTGGGAATATTTTTGGAATTTTGAAAAAAGTTTGATTTTATTTAATTTTTACAATATTTTTGGAATTTTGAAAAAAATATGAATTTGTGATTTTGTAATATTTTCTCGAAACGCTATATGGAGAGGTTTTTGAGTTGTTTGCTGAGTGTATCTATCTTTACACTAAATTATGTTAATTTATAATCTATTATAATTTTCCGGCAACGTATTGATGTTTCGTGTTAGTTTTGTAAAAAATTTTTAAACGGAGATAAAAAAATACTTCTACTTTGACAAAGAGTTATGTTTTATATACATCGTTGCCCAAAACTAAAAACCATGCCCTCATAAAAGGTTTTTGCCGAAAACTATATCAAAATCCTTAACCCAGACCAAATTCTTGATATCTCAGAGCTGTGAGATTTCAGCCCCACCATATTTTCTTTATTTTAGTTAACGAAAAATAATTTGGAGTTTGGTTGTCATGATTAAAGCTAGATAATTTAACTAGACAGAAGTTGCACGAAAAATACAAAGAAAACGTTATGTAGATACTATTACCAAATTTTTTAAGTGGAAATAAAAATTCCATTATTTTATAAATACATCATCTTATTCAATATTTGCTACAAAAATACCTTCAGTTAATTTTTCTCACATTTACGTTCACATCAATAGTATTAGCTAACTTAAACTACTTTATCCTACATTGATGCTTGCAATATTGTGTTCAAATAGGAACCAGCAACTTAAACTATCCCTTTTTTCGTGGACGTCTAAATTGACACACTCATTTTCATAAAGCGACTGAAATATATGGTCTAGCCAAAGTTGTCAAAAGTACGTATCGAGTTGGAGGATGAAATATAAACAAAGTATTGAAATCTGAAGAAACTGTGTGACTACGAGGAACTGCTGTACATACAACGTGTTCAAACAAAACTAAGTGAAGGAATACGTTGAAGAAAATTATTGAAAATGAAGTTGAAAAGTGATAAAAATAGCTGTTTCCAAAAAGGTCTAAGATATCTAACATAATGGCATTCAGCACTGACATAAATAACTCATTTTCTGATCAAAGAGTGCAGCACCGAAATTAATAGCAGTTTATTTAAAACTTGACAGGGGGTATGCTTTTAGTATTGCTGATATGTATAATCTGTCACCTTCTTACCTTATATGCAATTAGAAAATAACTACTATCGGTAAATTATCAACATATTTGAATCATGAAAATGAATAAAAAAAATGAATAATGAATAACAATGAGAACAGCATCGACCAATTATAAAATAACAATAAAAATAAGTTTATTTAAATAAGTTTACTTTAAATTTTCTTAGAACGTTACTCATCCACGAAAAAACAACATTAACCAAAAATTAATATCACTTTATCTGAATATGTATCAATAAAGAAATTACGACGGAACCAATTCAACAACTTTTTTCTTTGTTAATCTTAATAAATTATAAAAGTTCGTCTTAAAAATTACAACAAGTAAGTTGATTTTAAAATCAAATTTATTATTCAAAGTGATTTTTTATAATAATTTTTAAAGAAGAAATACAAGAATTCATCTACTTCTTACTACTCTCTACTTCTCTTCTTTTACTTTACTTACATTGTTTTTTTGTTATTATTTTCTTTTTAAAAACTTAAAGAAAAAGAAGTTGATATAAAATTATTCTTGCATTTTATTGTTTATTTTAGCTTCAAGACATAATACAAGATTTAGTTGCGATCAGTGGCCTTTTAGACCATCGAATGTGTTGTACGTGTTCCAAAAAAGAAGTTGATATCGAAATTTTCTTTTAATTAGAAAATTAAATAAAATTGTTTTTAAAAAAGTTAAATATTTGTGAAGTTTATTATCTCTGTGTATTAAAATGTTAAATAAATTTTTTGTGATATTTGTGTTAATTATATTTTTAATCACTTTGTTGGATAAATCATTTGTGTATGGATTTAATTTAAATTCGTTTGCGGGAAAGTACACACCATTTAGAAATGATAAAAATGAAGTTTCCGACAACAAAATAGAATCATCGAAGAATTTTTTTGGTATATACCCCCATAAAGATAATCCACCAAGACATGATACGCCGAAGAGTCACTGTAAATGTCGTAAGTTCGAAAAGTTTGAAATATTTTTTAAAAAAGTATGCAAAGTTGTTTGATTGAAAAGATAAAACTACAGTTAAAATTTTCAATCGTTTAACTGGGGCTTTGAATTTTGCAACTAAAATTGTTGTCTCCCTGGAAAAGTTATGAAAATTAATTATTAAGATTAGCAAGTTTGTTTCCATTACAAACATACTTGATATTAAACAGCAACTTTGTGGTAATCAATAGAGTGCGTCAGAAAATTTTCTGGATTGTTATCTACTAAATTTAAATATGAATGCTGATCTCCTACTTTGAATTTATTTCCATGGTTATTAATTAACCAATTATCATAAATTTAATTTAGATCAAACTCTCCCAAATGGTTTTTTTATTATTTTTAAATTAACTTTATATTTTGTTTTTTTTTTATCTTTATTCATAAACTTTATATTTTATCAATCTTAAAGCAGAAGAGATGTTATTATAATAGCAGTTTTTTTTCTTTTTTAATCAATATTTATGACGGTAAAAAATGTTTTTTGTTGATTTTTATGTAAATTTTTACAAAGTTTAATTTGTGGTTGAAAACACTACCCACAAGAGCGAGGTTGGTGACATTAAATAATCTTTTAAAAACGATAGTTTTGGGGATTTTCATATCAACGTGATATCCAATACTTTCTTTGTTTCCTTCAGCAACCTTTAATTCAAATTTAATCTGGTGAAATATTTTTCCTAACATACTAGAGCTTAATTATAATAATTTATTGCTGAACACAATCCGTAATACCGCAATTTAATAATACATTTTGTAATTAAATTTTTTATTTTTCACCATTACAAAAATGGCATCAATTGGTGAAAAATATAACATTTAATTACAAAATTGTATTATACTAGAGCTTAGCTTTGTCTGGTTCGTTATAGTTCTGGTAAAGGCAATGTAATTAGTTTTCTTTCTTAAGCGTTCCCACAAGTATTAGGGACAAAAACAATTATTTGCATACTTCTTCGTATTCTTCGATCTTGCATCTAACTAAAGTCAATGGGTATGAATTGTTAAATTTGTTTAAGTAACCATTTTGGGTCCAATAAAAACAGTTTTATTGGTGTCTTTTATTTCTAGTATTTCGTAATACTACTTCAACCGCGGTAATATATTAATCGTCAGGAATCATATTTAAAAGACAATATGATCGAATGTTTATCATAGACAATAATAGACAATAACAATTATTTAAAGCTTTGAATATGGGTTGGGCATAAAAAAGCACTGAAGTTTTAGTAAGCATTTTAAACCCTATTTCATCATTAAAAAACACTTTAAACATTTCAGCTTTTGCACTTGTACCTTCATAGCTTTAAATAATTTTAACTTGACAGAAACTAAAAACGCCATTGCTATAAAATATATGGATGAAAAATTTTCTCTTCTTTTTATAACAGTTTTAAGTTTCAAGCGAAATTGTCTGAATTTGCGGAATCGAATTTATTTTACACCAAAGATTGATATCGACGGAAGACCAACATAAAATTTTAAAAAATTAACAACATCTATTATTCAATCTGCGGGCGTCGAATGAGTGTTTTCACCTTCAGAACAGATCAATTAAAATTAAGAGATAACTTAGGGTTGACAAAGCTGCAAAACAAACATTTTCGGAAAAGCATTAAATAAATAAAATAAAATAATTATGTGGTTTAGCTTTGTAATGTATTGGACTTTGCAACAAAAAAATATGGTGGGCTGAAATCTCACAGCTCTGAGATATCATAACTTCGGTCTGTGTTAAGGATTTTGATATAGTTTTCGGCAAAAAACATTTATGAGGACATTGTTTTTAGTTTTGGGCAGCGATGTATATCAAAAATAAAACTCTTTGTTAAAGCAGAAGTATTTTTTTTATCCTTGTTAGAAATTTATTACAAAACACGAAATTAATACGTTGCCATAAAATTATAACAGATCAAAACTTAATGAAAACAACCTGATACTTAATGATACAACCATGATACCTCAAAACCTCCCCATCTAGCATTTCAAGAAAATATTACAAAATCAAAAATTCATATTTCTTTCAAAATTCCAAAAATATTCTAAAAGTTAAAATAAAATTAAAAATTTAAACTTTTTTTTAAAGTTCTAAAAACATTGCAAAAATTATTACAAAATCAAGGATTGAGACTTTTTTCAAAACTCCAAAAATATTGCAAAAATTATAACAAAATCAAAAATTGAAACTTTTTCCAATATTCTTAAAATATTGCAAAAATTAAAACTAAATTAATAATACAAGTTTTTTTTCAATATTCCAAAAATTATAATAAAATCAAAAATTTAAATTTGTTCAAAATTTTAAAAATATTGCAAAAATTCATAATTTAAACAAACTTTTTTAAAATTTTAAAAATATTCCAAAAATTTTTACAAAAGCAAAGATTGAAACTTTTTCCAAATTCCAAAAATTATAATCAAATCAAACATTTTAACTTTTTCAAAATTCTAAAAATATTCCGAAAATTCTTAAAAATCAAAAATTGAAACATTTATCAAAATTCTAAAAATATTTCAAAACTCATAACAAAATCACAAATTTCCATGTCCAATATGAATTCGATAATATTTCATGTCAAACAAATAATTAATTTCAATTTTTTCCAAAAAATTGGGTAAAAAAAAATTAAAATCATTCTTTTGACACACTGGACAACATTTTTTTGACAAACTTACAATGCAATAATCTAGTTTTTGGTCTCACATACCAATCCTGACCATCAAGACTTCTCCAAATTCAATGTTCCTATTCGTAATCACTTAAAATTATCGTTTTTTAAGCAAAAAATATGCAAATTTCCTTGTTTTGACACAGTTGACTATTTTTTTGATACACTTTCGGAACAGCTATTGAACACGTCGTCCTTTCGGCGCTTTATATTGAGCATACCTATTTTTAGAAAAAAAAAATTTGAAATCTCTCCAGGGGCTTTCTTGATTTCGTCGGTTGTGACGGCCGGCTGGCAGACATACATACATTTTTTTTGTTGCTTTTACAGAATCAGTAGGTCCTAAAACGTCGAGAAATGTCAGAAAAGGTGGTGTTAAATTTCACTTTTGGCTCGAGAATGTAATACTTAGGCCTTTCATACCGAAGTAATATTAATGAAATACTGGATCTATACAAAGCGACCTGTATTGGGAAATCTCTTATTAACAACATTTAACCAAAAATTAATCATGGTATATTAATGTTGGTTAATCACCAACAAAAATTATATAAATTAAAATCAAAAGCTTACATCAATTAGTTTATATGATGATCCATTTAAATTGTTAGCATCTTCTTATAATCCCATTAACAATCCACATGTGGGAGACTCTGGTAAATTTTTAATGTAATCGTTGTTCATATCGTTTGTTGATTCAATAAATTTAGCAATATAAATTTGACAATATTTATCACTTATTGATTGTTCCACTTTTACTTCTTGTTCTTCTTCGTGAACGACCTTTACAGGACAGCAAAATATCGGAATATCACGTTCAAACCATTAACTAGCAATCATTTGCTTTTTGAAATTTTTGTATTGTATGACTTTATGCAAAATCCTTGCTCCCCAGTTCTTCGTACTTCATATTTACTATCTTTAATATCGGTAATAAAAAGTAATAAACCAAAAATGAAATAACATTTTGGTGACATTTTAAGCGCAAATCTTTCAAAAACTAAAATTATTAAGGCAAAGAAACGAAGACTCACTTCAAAGACAAGATTTATTTGCTTATAATTACAAAACCTTCACAATGTTTTATCTATGATTTAAATTTACAGAAAGTTTTTGTTTGATTAAAATTTACACAACAAATCGATCAAATATTTTCATCGATTATTTATAGGAGCAATTTCACGAAGATTCAACATCGTTTTGACTTGACCCCTTTTAATTTTGATTATTTTTTGTTTATAGATAGTCTATGATAAATAAAAAATACAAGTTCTCTTAGAATTTTTTTTTTCGACCAGGGGTCTTCACAGGGTGCCCCTCAATTTTTGTTATTTTGTGATGTGAGTGCATTTTGACGAGCGATTTTAGAAAAACTACTGAATCGATTTTCATAAATGATATGTCGTTGAATAGGTATTAGAACAAAGTTTTTAAAAATGTACACTGTTAATTTTTGAAATAATTTTTAACGGTGTAACATAAGAAAAAAACGATGTAATTGAAAAAAAGATGGCATAGCCTTTTTTTTTTTTTTTTTTTAAACTAAATTGAAGCTTATTTTATATCTAACAACTTGTGAAAGTTTAGGACTAGCGTCATTTTTTGTTTTAGAGAGAAAATTCGTTGTGCATATGACTGTCGGGAATCAGTTTTTTTTGTTCTGAAGGAAAATTATAAAAATGGCGATTTTTAGATTCAGATTTTTTTTTTTATGTTAAATATCAAATATTTTATTATTAAATGAACTTTTTAAAAAGCAATTTCAGTCAAGTTCAGCAAATTTTGCGACATTTTGACTCGACCCTTTTTAATTTGGTTTATTTTTAGTTTATAGATAGCCTTTGATAAATGAAAAATACGGCTTCAAGTAGAATTTTTTTAAATATAGACCAAAATAAACCAAATTAAAAAGGGTCGAGTCAAAATGTCGAAAAAGTTTGCTGAACTTGACTGAAATTGCTTTTTAAAAAGTTCATTTAATAATAAAATATTTGATATTTAACATAAAAAAAAAATCTGAATCTAAAAATCGCCATTTTTATAATTTTCCTTCAGAACAAAAAAAACTGATTCCCGACAGTCATATGCACAACGAATTTTATCTCTAAAACAAAAAATATGGCTAGTCCTAAACTTTCACAAGTTGTTAGATATAAAATAAGCTTCAATTTAGTTTAAAAAAAAAAAAAGGCTATGCCATCTTTTTTTCAATTACATCGTTTTTTTCTTATGTTACACCGTTAAAAATTATTTCAAAAAATTAACAGTGTAAATTTTTGAAAACTTTGTTCTAATACCTATTCAACGACATATCATTTATGAAAATCGATTCAGTAGTTTTTCTACAATCGCTCGTCAAAATGCACTCACATCACAAAATAACAAAAATTGAGGGGCACCCTGTGAAGACCCCTGGTCGAAAAAAAAAAATTCTAAGAGAACTTGTATTTTTTATTTATCAAAGACTATCTATAAACAAAAAATAATCAAAATTAAAAGGGGTCAAGTCAAAACGATGTTGAATCTTCGTGAAATTGCTCATAGCTAGATTGTTCATCTTTTGTTTTTGTTGTTAATTGTAATTTTTATCGCACACAAATTTAAAATTTCTCCATATCATCTCAATATAAAATGCTAGTCAATCATTTTCATATATCATCTCAATAATCAAGTCAAGTCAAACGAGAAAATATTTTCCTTTACAAATACAGACACTCATTCTACTTTTTTATAAATTTGAACAACCGTATTATATCTACATATACTATTATAAGAAAATTAAGAAAATAAGAAAATGTTTATTATTTATGTACATAGAAACATGTATTATTATTAATTGACATTGAGTGATGCAACAAAGCAATTAACTTTAAAAATGTTAAAAATTCGTTTATTGACACACATAAAAGTCAATCGTTTGTAGCACACATAAAAGTTTTTATGTTTGCTGACATGTATTATTTTAATTTAAGGGCTGGAATTGAAATAAAATGTCAAATAACTAGAAAATTTCTTTAGTTATGAATATTTTTGTTTAAGAGTAAAATTCGAAAATTTTATTGTAACAGCTTATTTACAGCTTGACAAAGACATTTCCGTCAGTTGTTTAGCAACTAACATTTTATTGTATTGTAAAGTATTGCAAGGTAGTATCAACTTAGCTTCATCAAACTCAGTTATAAGCGCTAAAAGCTCACACAACATAACTTAAAAGATAGTTCGGTGTACTTCTATCCCTTTATTTAACATCGCACTAAAATTAATCAGTTTGTTCCCCCATAAACTCAGACCATATACTAAAGTTTAAGCAAAATTACTTTAAAAGCCAACGTTTTAGTATGTAACAGACATGTGTACTTAAAATAATACTTAGAAAATTTGAAAATGTTTTCGGATCTCATTTATTCACCTTTTTATTTCTTTCAAAAGCTCACCAGTTTCTTTTTAGATTTTCCCATAAGTCATAAATCAATGTAACATAAACATCGTTGCATAAGTATAAACCAGTGTTGCCAGATCGCGGGATTTTTTCCCGTTTGCGGGATATTTCATATAAAACGGGAAAGCGGGAAAAAACTTGGAAAGTGCTGGATTTTTCACATTTAATAATAGAATCGTTTTAAGTTAAAACTTATTTTGAAATGGTTGCACCAACCAATTTTTTACCAGGCTTCAGAAAGATGTCGATCACCCAA
This sequence comes from Diogma glabrata, assembly GCA_963693315.1. Taxonomy (NCBI): domain Eukaryota; kingdom Metazoa; phylum Arthropoda; class Insecta; order Diptera; family Cylindrotomidae; genus Diogma; species Diogma glabrata. The sequence continues at coordinate 12,095 of CAVNZG010001800.1, forward strand.
TAATTTTACTTAAATGCTTATGCCATCTATAGGCCTTAGAATTGTCAAACCCGCGATGGAATTTAAGCCTTCTGCTGTTTAAATATTTCTTAGGGAGATAGGTACGTTTTGAAAACCCCAACGGACCACCATGTTATCTGAATTTCAACGGACCACCATGTTTTTGAATATTTTGATGCTGCGAAACGAGAAATGAAATCACCTGACTACAAGTTGGCTCTCTATGCATCCATCCTTTTTAAACATATTAAAAAAATTGGAATGTTTGGCATTACTATTTTATTTCTGAGCAGTTGTTTACGTATCGAAAAAGAGCTATTACAATTTTAAAATTTTTTGAAAATAATGAAATCAAGACATATTTATTTCTTTTAAAAAATGTCCTCAATTTTAATACATTTAATGCTCCATTTTATAGCAGTTCTTTCTTATTCCACAAGTTGTATGGAGAATCGAAATAATAGTAATATATTGTGTTTTATGCAATATTATTAGTGTTTTATGCAATATTTTATTTTTCAAGGAAAAGTTTACGAAGTGAGCGAGGCACAAGCGAGCATTACAAATTTTGGAGAGAATAAAATTCATTAAAAACGAACCCAATACAACGTTTTATCCTTCCGATAGAGTAACATTTATTAATTTAAATTGAGTTATTTTAAAATTTGTTGATAAAACAAGTAAAACGAAAAATGAAAAACAATGAATTTTATTGTATTTTTTTGAATAATTAATTCCAAACAATTAATTAAATTTGATTCAATTTCGATATCTATTTAATTATTTGGTATTTCGAAAATGAAAAGTTTATAAAAAGCCTAATACTAATGAGAAACCAAAAAACAATCTTTTGGAAATTTAATTCAAATGAAATTTAGTAGTCTTTGCCTTTTTTAATATTCGAGAGAGGAACATGCGCTTCAGTTTGAATTGACTGTTTTTATATAATCAGTACGTCTATTCCTGCATTTCTCTGGGAATTGTGAATTGAGAAAAATGTTTAATAAATGAAATAACGAAATATTTTCTAATATGAATTTGTTATTTCCCGCGGCACGGAATACTATTTATAAAAAATTGCTAGAATTTATTTCCCAATTCCTATTTCACGATGTACCAAATAGGGCTACAGGTCGAAAATTTTTGATTTTGATTTTTTATAACATGCAATCAAATTTTTATAAAATAAAATAAAATTTATTTCAGCATTCAATACAATCAAATAAATTGTTTTATTGTGTTCCGCCACATTCGCGGTACAGAATAAAATTAACAGCTGTTTGTTTCATTCTATATATTAAGACTAATAACGTACACAAATATAGTCGTAAAAAACAGAGATAAACTTTTAGAAGACGACTAAAGAAAAACCTATATTTATAGTTGTCGGAAGGATAAATATTGTTATAATTGTGGTGGTTTTTGAAGTTTTTTCAATAAATAATTGAATTTATATGTATATTTTTATTGAAAACTTGATGGGAATATCTGAGGGGTTTTTTCCTTAAAAAAACGGGAAAAAATCGGAAATTTTCGATACGTAAACGGGAAATTCATTTTTGAAAATCTAGCATCACTGGTATAAACTGTTGTGTGAATAAAGGTAGAAACATATATACCAAGTTTCGTCAGAATCGAACCACCTGCAAGATTTAGACCAAAGGTATTAAAACAGATATACAATGGTTATCATAATTTGTTTGTAAAAATGTAACTTTCGAATAAAAAGTGGAAGCCAAATATTTTCTTTAGTATTGAATTCTTACATTTATTTGTTGACATTGAATAAATTTACGCACAACTGAATTACACTACAACATATTTTATTCTTCCAGCAACTTTAAATGTAAGTTTATTTTTGTTTTTTATTGTGTGCGTTATTAGTCTTAATAGAAATAAATAAACAGCCGTTATTTTTATTCTGTTGACGGAATGTTTCGGAACACAACAAGATAGTTTATTTGTATTTAACTTTGAATTAACTCTTTATTTAACTCTGAACTAAATTTTTTTAACTAATTCGCATGTTCCTTTCTCGAATACTGAAAAAATCAAAGGCTTCTATGATTAAATTGAATTTAATTTCCATTATGAAAAAATTATTGTTTTGGATGATTGTCTTTTTGGTTTCTGATTCGTTTAATTTGATATCTTTCATTGTAGGTCATTTCATTTTCAAAATACCAAACAATTAAATAGGATTTTCGAAATTGAATAATTTATTTAATTATTTGGAACTTATGGTATAAAAAAATAAACTACATTGTTTTTTTCTTTTCGTTTTACTTGTTTTATCAATGAATTTCAAAATAACTCAATTTTAATTAATACATTTTACTCTGTTGGAAGGATAAAACGTTGTATAGGGGTTTGTATTAATGAATTTTATTCTCTCGTAAATTTGGGTTTTGCACTTTTGCTCTAGAATAAAAAACATTATTAAACACTTAAACAATAAAAAACTATTACATCCTAGTTACCGTGGCAGAAAATTTGAATTTCTGCGCGTTGCTATATGAAACGTTATTCTGCTTTACCGACCATAAAATATTTAAAAGAAACATCATATTAGAACACAAAAATTGAAATAAAATAAATTATATATTAATTTATAAAACATCAGTTTTTAACCGACTTCAAAAAGAAGGAAGTGCTGTGTTTCACTGTAGGTTTTTTTATGTATGTACACCGATTTCTCAAAAACGGCTAGTTCGATTTGGATGATTTAAATTGTATTGTATTTGGGTTCATTCCGAGAGGGTCCCATAATTTTTTCTATGATGTAAAAAAATATCGTTTTTCTGAAAATTGGGAAAAAACCTTTTTTTCATATGTATTTTTATGTATGTTCATCGATTTCTCGAAAACGGCTAATTGGATTTGGATGATTTAAATTGTAATCTCTTACGGTAAATTCCGAGGTAGTTTCATATTTAAACCGACTTAAAAAAAAGAAGGAGGTTCTGTGTTTCATTGTGGGTTTTTTTATGTATGTTCACCGATTTCTCAAAAACGGTTTGTTCGATTTAGATGATTTAAATTGTATTCTATTAAGGTTTATTCCGAGAGGGTCCCATAATTTTTTTTTATGATGTGAAAAATACCATTATTCAGAAAATTGGAAAAAAACATATTTTTATGCATTTTCGTTGATTTCGTCAAAACATATTATTCTGTTTGGGTGTTGTGGGCAGTATTATATTGCTATACTTGTCGAGGTTATCGTAAATAATTTTCTATGACGGGAAATGTGTATGCCATTTGTGCCAAAAATCGCATTACCATAATTAATAGATTGTCACTGATGAAAGTTTTTCCGGCATTTGAAGTTATTACTTTTAGAACGCTTTCCAGCCGACATTTGCTTTACAACTACACTAAAAATAAAAAAATAAAAAAACTTTAAAAACACAAATAGAACCGACTACAGAAAAAACAAAAGAGGCACAAAAAAGTAAAAAATGACTCAACTGTTGCTTTTAGAAACAAAAATGCGTTACATTTTGATTAATTTCATTTAAATATACCATAAACAAAAAAATTACGCTATTAAACAAAGTTACTATATTAAAATAGTTACTTTTTATTATAATTATTATAGTTACTATAGTTGTTATAATAGTTATTATATTTTAAAAGTTATTTGTAGTACAAAACTGTTCAAAGCGGTGCCACATTGACGAAAAACCAACTAACATGTCTCGGGCTTGGCACGGATTTCCAACAGTTTTGTACTACAAATAACTTTTGAAATATAATAACTACTATAACAACTATAATAACTATAATAATTATAATAAAAAGTAACTATTTTAATATAGCAACTTTGTTTAATAGCGTAATTTGTTTGTCTATAGTAAGGTATATTTAAATTAAATTAATCAAAATGTAACGTATTTTTGTTTCTAAAAGCAACACTTGAGTTATTTTTCACTTTTTTGTTTTTTTTAGATATATGTACCGCATTTTTTTTTGGATCCTGGATACATACTATTCAATTTCTCATTAGAGATGGCAAAAATAACTGCTGGAATGTTTTCTTGTATTGAGAAAGTAATATTTAAACATACGAAATAGTTTTAAAAGAAATTAATTATTGTGTGAGGTTTATAGTAAAAATCATGATATGTTTAGTTATTCTCTCGAATCTTCCAAATGTCTTCAAAATTTAAAAATTGATTTATTACTTCGGTCTGAAAGACCTAAGTATTACATTCATGGCATTGCTTTTAGCAAAATTCTTACCCCTACTTTTTTTGGCATTTCTCAGCGTTTTAGGATCGTCTGATTCTAAAAAAGCAAAAAAAAATGTATGTCTATCTGTCGGCCGGCCGTCACAACCTACAAAATATAGAAAACCGCTGGACGGATTTCAACAATTTTTTTTTCTCTAAAAATAGGTTTACTCAATGGAAAAAGGGGAGAGGACGATGTGTTCGATAGCTGTACCGGAAGTGTGTCAAAAAAATCGTCAAGTGTGTCAAAACAAGGAAATTTGCATATTTTTTGCTTAAAAAACGTTCATTTTAAGTGATTACGAGTAAGAACATTGATTTTGGAGAAATCTTGATGGTCGGAATTGGCATGTGAGACCAAAATCTCGATTATTGCATTATAAGTTTGTCAAAAGAAAGATATTTATTTATATTTTTACACAATTTTTTGGAAAAAATAAAATTAATTATATGTTTGATATGCAATTTTTTATTGTTATTATTGAGAATTATGGCATTATAAGTTTGTCCAAAGAATGTTGTCAAGTGTGTCAAGAAAATGATTTCATTTATTACTTCGGTCTGAAAGACCTAAGACATTCACGAGCTCAAACTGAAATTCTTACCCCCACTTTTTTTGGCAGTTCTTGACGTTTTAGGACCTACTGATTCTGAAAAAGCAAAAAAAATGTGTATCTGTCTGTCGGTTGTCCGTCCGGCCGTCCGTCACAACCGATGAAATCAAGAAAACCGCTGGACGGATTTCAAAAAATAGTCAAAATCATTTTAAGTGATCACGAGTAGAAACATTGAATTTGAAGAAATCTTGATGGTCCGGATTGGTATGTGAGACCAAAATCTAGATTATTGAATTATAAGTTTGTCAAAAAAATTTTGTCAAGTGTGTCAAAAGATAGATTTTTATATATTTTCTTACCCAATTTTTTGGAAAAAAAAACAAAATTAATTTTTGTTTGAAATGAAATTTTATTATTATTATTGAGAACTATGGCATTATAAGTTTGTCAAAAAAATGTTGTCAAGTGTGTCAAAAGAAAGAATTTTATTTATTTTTTTACCCAATTTTTTGGAAAATAATAAAATTAATTATTTGTTTGAAATGAAATTTTATTATTATTATTGAGAATTATGGCATTATAAGTTTGTCAAAAACATAATGTCAGTGTGCCAAAAAACAATTTCATTTATTTTTTTAGCCAATTTTTTGGCAAAAAGTGTAGCTGTTTTTATGACGTAAATGTAATTGAAATTGGACATGGAAATTTTTGAATTTGTTATAGTTTTTGAAATATTTTTGGAATTTTGAAAAAAGTTTGTATTTTGGATTTTCTAATAATTTTTGAAATATTTTTAGAATTTTAGAAAAATTTTGTATTATTAAGAATTTTTGGAATATTATTGGAATTTAGAAAAAGTTTAAATCTTTGATTTTATTCTAATTTTTGGAACATTTTTGGAATTTTGAAAAAAGTTTCAATTATTGATTTTGTAATAATTTTGCAATATTTTTAGAATTTTTGAAAAAATTTTAATCTTTGATTTTGTAATAATTTTTGGAATATTTTTAGAATTTTGAAAAAAGTTTGAATTTTATTTAATTTTTACAATATTTTTGGAATTTTGAAAGAACATGAATATGTGATTTTGTAATATTTTCTCGAAACGCTAAATGAAGAGGTTTTTGAGTAGTTTGCTAATTGCATCATCTGTTCACTAATTTATGTTAATTTACGATCTGTTATAATTTTCCGGCAACGTATTGATGTTTCGTGTTAGTTTTGTAATAAATTTCTAGACAGAGATAAAAAAATACTTGTATTTTAACAAAGAATAATCTTTGATATACACCGCTGCCCAAAAGTAAAATCCATGTCCTCATAAAAGTTTTTTGCTGAAAACTATATCAAAATCCTTAACCCAGACCGAAGTATTGATATCTCAGAATTGTGCAGTTCTGTGTAAAATGTTGTACGTGCACTCAAGCTTAAAGAAAGATTATGCCCTTGGTAATATTTTTCCACATCTTTTAAAAAATGTTATATTTTTTAATGATTAAAAGTTGTTTGTAATAGCTCTACAATCAACAAAATCGGAACACACCTCCCACCCACAAAATTACTTTTTTTTTGTTCAGAGGTATGTAATTTGAATTCAGGGGTATGTTTATTTTTAAAATTTCCAAGCTGATGGCATTAATTCACCAATTTTCAACTCTGGTGAAGTTAAAACCAACCAACTTCAAACAAATGAATGTCAAATTTTTAATTCGAGAAAATTGTAAAATGATTTCAAATTACATTAATTGCAACATTAACAATATTATCAACTATCTGACGACTGTCTGTTTTATACAATTTTGATGTGCCCTATGAATTGTCATTTTAAAATAGTCAAACAATGACTTTATATTCCGGAACCTTATTGCAGATATTGAATGTATGAACGTTTTTGTTGTTGTGAACTTTAAATTCAATAATGTAGGTTAATTGTAATAATAAAGAATCACAACATAGTTAACACCCACCCATATTCTTTTTAATTTGATTTCCAATTAATTTTATTCATAATTTATATTTTTAATTTCATTTTCTTCATATTTTTTTGTTGTAATTTTTTCTTTTTACCACTTTTTCAATAAATTGATTATGATAGAATGAATTTTTCTTTTTTGATTTATTAATTGAACTTGACTCACATGTAATGTGTTGTTAGTTTTATATGATGGGAAATACAATTTGAAAGTGGAAGACAATGCAAATCGAGATTAAATCATTTTAACTATATGTTATAAAAAATTGCAATTGAGAAAAAATTACTTTCATATCTTAACATGCATTTCAAATTAATTTCACCGGTTGCAAAATATAATCCATTTTTAACTAATTGTGATATGATTACAAGAACATGTTTAAAAGTAAATCACATTTAAATTTTATTTATTTAACGATTAACATAAAATAAATATGTTTAACATAAAATAAACATAAAATAAATAAATATCCTGAAATAAAAGTAACATTGTAATTTTTTTTAATATTAAAAAGTAAACATAACTTTTGCTTAATAACTGTACATGTTGATATTCGGCGATATTTTAATAATCTAAAGTGCATTTCCTTAAGGGAAAGTATTGAATAAATTATATTTCATTTTCTATCTGAAATAATTGGTCATTACAATACAAATTTTATTTGAAACGAAAGGAGACATATGTATGCGTTCAGAATTATAATTAAGCAAACAATAATTTATGTTATTTCATCACTTGGAAATACTTTATTTTACTTTATGTTCAATCATCATTTATTATTTTGTTTTGAATACTGCTGCTAACAGTTAAATTATCATTAAAAGAAACTCGTTGTTAATCCCTGAAACTTGAATTTAACTCTTTCGTTTATATTAAATTCATTAATTATATGTGTTTCTGTGTAATTCTACTGAATTTAGAAAACTATTTAGAATAAATGTCACATACAAACCAAAAAAAAGTGTCAAGTATTCCATTAAACGGGAATTGTCAACTTAAATGTAATTTGATAACAAGAAAAAGTTTTAATTTCGGTTTGTCGTATGTTCAAACTCATATTTCCAGTAGAACAACAATTTTTGTTTATTTTAACCAAAAACAAAGAATTTTATGAAAATAGAATTTATTATAAATGTAGTTAAACACAACTTAAATGTCAGCAATTAGCATGATGGAATCAAAAAATCAGCATACTGTTTTGCAGTATAATGGACATTTGGAAGGTGGAGCTCACGAGTTTAGTGGGAACTTGAAACTTAGAGTACGTATATTTTTTTCTACAAGCTCAATTGATCAAAGATAATAAAATTTGATACTTCCGTGTAAAGATTTAAGTGACATTTACTATGTTAGATTGACTCGGTCACATACTAGTAAATAACAAATATTCGAAGAAAACCCGAAAAAAGAATCTCTGGCTTAAAATAGTATATTCTATAATAATTACTGTATGTTGATACACACGTAATGATTTTTGTCTAAAACTAAACTAGAAATTAGCACAATTAATAAAATGCTAATCGGCACCATCACCATCTTTAAAAAATTTTATTTCTTAATATTTTTTAACAGTATAAGCAATATGTAAACCAAATACCTTTCCAATGCAAAAAACACAGTTAATATCGGATGGGTATTTCAGTTTCAAAGTTTCTCTATAAATTTGAATTTCGAGAAATTTTTCGAAATCTTGTATGCCAAATATGAAGCCGATCAAAAATGGTCGAGTTCAACGTTGGTAGCTCAGATCACGAGTTACATCTAACCTGACGTAACAAAGTGGACAAAAATTGAAAACTCATGAAAATTTTAAATAAGTTTTACTAATTAACTAAGTTTCTGCTAAAAAGGGTATGTGCCAACAATAACACTAGGGTTATTTTTTACAACAATAATTGTGTGCGTTATTTTGCGTAACAGAATAAAATAAACAGCTGTTAATTTTACTCTGTTGCGCAAAGATATTTAAATCAGCGCAACACAATAAAACAAATTATTTGATTTTATTGAGCTCTGAAATAAATTCTGTTGATTATATTTTACAAAAAATCAATAACACTTTCGCTCTCATTTAAAATTGTATATATAAAAAACAAACAATTCAAACTAATACGTATTATCCTTTTTATCCTTTTTTTAATAATATCCTTTTTTGAATAATAAAACAGGCAAAGATATACTATGGTTTAACTTGAATTAAATTTCCACAATGAAAAAAGTTACTTTTTATGTGATTATTTTTTGATTCTCATTATTGTAAAAGTTGATGTCCTGCGTTACATGCACTACTATTTCAGTTCCTAATATTTCGGTTTCAAAATACCAAACAATCAAATAGATATTAAAATTGAAAGAAAATTATTTAATTGTATGGAAATAAGCGTACAAAAAATTCAAATAAAATTCATTTTCTTTTCTTAATTCGTTTAATTTTTTTATATTAATGAATTCTTAAATAATTCAATTTAATACATTTTACTCTGTCAGAAGGATAAAATGTAGTATTGGATTTGCGATTAATGAATTTGATTCTCTCGCAAATTTTTTGTAAATTTTTGCTCGCAAATGAAATATTTCATTAAACACTAACGCAATAAGATACTATTTTACCCTGAAGGGTGTCATATTTGAAAATTTCTTAAAATTTTTTATTTTACTTTGAATTACTTCTGAAATTCTGTAAAAATTACGATGATTGGTACTGTTTGAAGCAGGGATTCTTAACAGTGGGGCTGCGGAAATAATTGGGGGGGGGGGGGGGGGGTGGGCCACGAAAATATGACCAGACCTTTTTTTAAATTGAATGCTAAAGAATTTTTTTAATTAAAATGGTTTTTAAATCTAGGTGTATGAATGTGTATGCAGTTATTTTTCAATAAATACTTTAAATACTGATAGCAGTACTATCATTTTAGGTATATATCATATAATTTGGATCATTATATTTTTCGAGTGTATGCAACACATACGCAGTGACATAGCGGAAGCTAGGATCCAATTATTAGACACCCTCCTCCATCGTTTTATCTAACTTTTTATAAACACATAGAAATATTTTTAAAGGTGTTTTTTCATAATATCAAAATAGAACACGGAACTAAAATTTATCAAATTTATTAGTGCCAAACAGAATTTAAATTTTGAATGTGAAAATTTCGTTTTCGTATCAAAGTAAAATTATATTCGTTTTTATATAAAAATGGTTTTGTCAACCCATGGCATAAATTCAAACCATTAGACACAGCTAAACAGAACTATTATAAAGTTAATTCTACTCTACTGTTTATTTCAATATTTGAGCCAGATCAACTTTAAAAACTAGCTTGTCAAGGTTCCTGCAAACCGTTCAAAAGCAAAGTGCAAGCAAAATAGCTGAAATGAAACTGATACTGGGATAAAATGAAATACTTATGGTTGTTGCAGTTAATATATTGTATAACAATGTTAAAATGATTCTCATTTCACTCGAATATGAAATTAACTGCAGCAAAAGCGTAGTGAGGGCTGTAATAATATTGTTTCTATGACATTCCATAAACATAAAAATCCAAGTTTTTATTTATTTAAATGTATTATTACCATATTGCAAATACATATATAAAAATGCCTATAAGACTGAAAATTGAATAGATTTTTGAATTGATTTTGATTGAATTTTTCAATTCGTAATCATGAGCTCTCTACATAAAATTTTCAGTTTATATTTGGTTTAACATACGTTCCTTTGGAAAAAATTAGTTCTTCAAACGAATTTTTGAGTAGATTACCAATGGCGCTTGCGACAACAGTTATTAAAAATTCGTTTTTGTGTTTGGTTAAGGACCGACCGTATTTCTCCCGAAAACCCAAAATAAAATAAAATAAAACGAACAAATCTTGGATTTCCATTTCGTAAGTAGTATGCAGCTGTTAATAAGAAAACGTGACCGTGCGAATATAAAGTTGTTGGCTAAACGTGGAGACGATTTTTATTTCCAAATTACCAGGCGAAATGATCTTGCTAATCTCATGGAAATTCACCAAATACTCCCTGAACAGATGGAAGATATTTGAGCATATATATGATTCAAGAAAAACCACTAATTCTTATCTTTATTTGTTATTGTTGTATTATTTTAGATTAATTGTTTTTCTGTTATTATTATTTTTAGGTAGTATAGTTTTATCAATTGCAAAGATTGGAAGCATTAGCGATATTTTATTTGTTCTATTCCTAGATTTCGGTTACACACACACAGTTGCACACTTACGTAAATGCTTATACATAATCAATTATCATATGTCACGTCATTTTTTTATAATTGTAGATGGATTCTGATGATTTTGAATTGATTTCAGATTTCAATGCACAAAATGTAAATTGTAATACCGGTTTGGATAATGGTATTGTTGTTAACAATGCTGATCTAAGAATACTGTATTTGAATGTCCAAAGTATTAGGAACAAATTATATGATGTGGAATTGTTTGTTAATACTTTTAGATGTAACATTGATATTTTGGTGTTGACTGAAGTTTGGTTATTGGAAGAAGAAAATATTTTTTTTAATATAAAGGGATTTAATTCATTTTATTCAAATCGTTTGGGGGGATATGGTGGTACAGCTGTTTATGTTAGGTGCGCTATTGATTGCGTCAAAATATTTTCCCTAGATATTGATTTTTGTCAGATTCTTGGCGTTAAACTAATCAACCAAGATATAAACATATTATCACTATACCGATCTCAGAAAAATGATCTAAATGGTTTTTATGGTCTTTTGGAGGAATGTTTGAGAAAATATAAACGAAGTTTGATTTTTGGGGATTTTAATATTAATCTGCTTGACCTTGAGAGCACTGTTGTTAGACATTATGTTGAAATTATTAACTCATTAGGTTTTATAATCCTGAATAAAATTCAAAGTAATTTTGCGACTCGTTGTAGTAATACAGTTAATACGATAATTGATCATATAATCACTAACTTGTTTGTGTTTAAATACGATTTAAAAATATTTGATGTGGAAGTATCTGATCATAAGTCGATTCTTTTACAGGTATCTAAAACGAATCTTATACGTAGACCAAAACCTACTGCATACAAGATATTGAATTATGATGCAATCTTTTTGGATCCAGGCTGGGCTTATTTACTAAATAGTGAAAACATGGATATTTTCATCAACGAACTGCAAAGTGTTGTCTCACGATGTACCATTACTATAAAACATTCTTCACCAAATAAAGGCAAAGGATTTATATTGACAAATGAAATAAAACAGCTATTAAAAGAGCGCGATAAATGGTATAAATTAAAAAGGAAATATCCCAATGACAGCTACATTTTGCACAAACATAAATCTCTTAGTGTCATTATGGCAAAGAAAATTAAATGGAGTAAAAGGAAAACTAATTCGGACTATGTTAGTAAAAATATTGGCAAACCGAAACAGTTATGGAGCTTCTTTAAGGAAGTCATCTATAATAAACCCCAATCTGACTCCAAAAAAATTTATCTACAAACTGATAAAGGAATATTAACTAATCAACAAGAAGTTGCCGAACTATTCAATCAGCATTTTATAAATGCAACAGCTAAAATTGTGAATTCCCTCTCAATTCCTGTAACTAGCGATTTCGACTACTTTAATTATAGTGTCTCAGTCCCGTTCACACTTGACTTAACTACTGAGTCAGAGATTAACACTATCATACGTGATTTGGATGAAGGTTCAGCAACTGGTGAAGATTCAATTTCTGTAAAATTTCTGAAGTACACTTCCAACTATGTTGTACCTGTTATCACAAAGTTTTGTAATTGTATATTTAGTACAGGTATATTCCCAACATCACTAGAACAAGCTAGAGTTGTACCTGTTTATAAATCTGGCAGCCAAATGGAGCCTAATAACTTCAGACCAATATCCATCTTGCCAACTATTTCTAAAATTGTTGAAAAAGCTTTACTCACGAGACTTAATATCTTTCTACTCGAGAATAGTACGATTGCAGATACACAATTTGGGTTTACCCCAAATTCAAGTGCAGAAGCTGCATGTCTAAACTTAACTAATATGCTGAGTAAACATTTTGAAGAAAAGAAGTTCTGCGGCACTCTCTTTCTAGATATTCGTATGGCATTTGATTCTGTGGATCCAGATGTCATGATGATTAAATTAAGAAAATTTGGCTTTTCTGAACTACAGCTAAACTTGTTTAAAACGTATCTTATGAATAGAAAACAAATAGTAAAAATCGATAATTGTTCTAGCTCGTCAGGAACACCTGTAAAAGGAGTACCGCAGGGGTCTGTCCTGGGACCAACTTTATTTAACATATACATCAACGATATAACTTGTATCAATTTAAAGGGAAAAATTCAACTTTTTGCTGACGATGGTGTAATCACATATTCTTCTGATAGTCTCACTGGATTGATCTGTGATATTAACTCAGATTTAATTCTACTGCAAGAATGGTTTGATTTAAATCATTTAGCTTTAAACCATAGTAAAACAAAGTATATTGTTTTTGAGAACCGTTTGCTGGACGTGGAAATATTACAATACAACCCAGTAGCTTATAGCTCCTTTAAAATTGAAAGAGTTTGTAAGTATAATTATCTAGGACTAGTCCTTGATAGTAAACTTAATTGGTCACCGCATATTGAAAAAGTAAAAAAATCTATATTACCATACATTTTTGCCATCAATCGTACAAAACACCTTCTGCCCAAGAAGTCATTGCTTCTTTTGTACTATGCTTACATTCAATCTAGATTAATATATTTAAGTCCAGTCTGGAGTGGCTGTGCAAAATACAAGATTGAAGAATTGGAAATATTACAGAAGCGAGTACTGAAGAGTATATTATGTGTATCTGTAACGTACCCGTCCGCAGATTTATTCAAGGAGTTTTTGTCATTTAGTCTTCTTTTAAAAAGAGATCTACTACTTTTGATTCACAAAATTGTAAATAACCAAATAAAGCACAATTTAAACATAATTCCTTTATCGTCTGTTCACAGATATGAGACAAGACGCCTTTCTCAGTTTCAAACAGAGTTTTTCTCTAGCTCTGCCTCTCGAAATAATGTGTTTTATCGTGGATTAGTCCAATATAATGATTTGCCTTCTAATATCCGCCATACACTAAATCAAAAAACCTTTAAGTCAAAATTAATGGATTTCCTAAAACAATCCAGCTGATGCTTCCTTGGTTTAATTTGATAGATTGGCAATTTATTTATTTATTTGAAAATTAAAATTGTTTAAAATTGTTTAATATTATTAATTTATTATATTGTTGAAATTATTAAATTATAAACTAATTAAAAACTATTAATTGTGTGTTGAGTATCGTAGAATTACAATACATGTTATTATTTGAATTTTGTAACTGAACCAAAGCTAAAGTTAAGTTTATTATTGTAGAACTTTAGTATTTATGTAAGCTTAATTATAGTATACGTCTATACTTAATAATTTTAATTCATTGTACATAATTCCTTGCAGTTGCTATATAACCTTAATGGTTCGAGCAGCTTATAAAAAAAGAGAAAATATGCTAAGCAAATATACAATGTATAATCAATATTGTCTAATAAAAAAAAAAAAAAAAAAAAAAAAAAAAAAAAATAAATGTAGTTCCATTTAAAACGCGAATGCTTATTATTGAAAATTAATATTCAGTTCGAAAATGTGTATTTATTTTGGAACGTAATTTAAAATTTACAAAAAATAAAAAATTAAATATTTGAAAATTAAAAAACTTTGAGGGACTTTTTATTATAAATACACGCTTAAAAAAACAATGCTATCAACAAATCCGGAAATGCCCAATTTTCAAACTTTCAATTTATTTTTAATTCGTTCGAAATAAATGGAACTACGCTGGCTGGAGTACGCACAGTCGTCACACCAGTCGGTCAAAAATAAAAAACAATTACAAAGATTATCCTGTCCTTGGGGGTCATATTTCCAGAATAAAACAAATTGAATATCCTATTTTAAATATAAGCAATAAAAACCAAATTCCATGCATGGATTCAAAGCACCGAATTGTTTTGTTTTCAATGTTTCCAAATTATCTCAAACAGTTACAGATATTTAATTGTGAATTTGACGAAGAACGTACAATAGTATATTATGCTACGATCATATAATGACGGTTATTAATACACGAGCATTAACCAGGATACGAAACGAAGCGTAGGCGAGTTTCGTATGGTATATGCGAGTGTATTAATAACCATTACATGAAAGTGGCATATGCTATTTTTTCTACTCCCGGTAAATAACGAATAACGAAAATTTCAATTTTCAAATTTCAAAGTTCAACTGTTTTTCTCATACGAAAATTTCAACAAACGTCAAATGCATAGCATGTTTGATTGAAAAACTATGGATTTCTTTCTATTGATTAAAAATCTGTATCGTAATAAAATCTGTATCAAAATGAATATCATTATAAAATGGATTTTGGTCATATAAGTGTATTTTTATAGTACGGGTGTAGAAAAATTATTTAATATAATGACATCCCAAACAATGATTAAAAATTCGATTTTAATATTTCAAAAAATGACCTTGATGACAGAAAACTTTGAACACGATCCTTCTGATGAATAATATAATTCTAAGTTATTGCCCTTGATGACAAATTGTTTAAATTGAGGAAGGCAGTTTGGAACTCAATTTTCAGTTTTGCATACATGCCTGCTTGCACATATCTGCGTGAAAAAGGATTTTCCACAATGGACAATAAAATAAATAAACCATAATCTGAAGAAACTCTTTTATGCAAATAGTATAAGAACAGAAATTTTAGTAATATATTTTGATAAAAGCATTAATTTCTTTACAATTATTTAGAATAAATAGTTGGTTTAGTCAAATAAATAGTTGACTACATTGGTCTTTTATTATGAATCAAAGCAATATGTTAAGCATTGAATTTCGCCCACTTAACTCAATAGATTTGAATATCTGCAGATACCATGTTGAGCGTGTTTCTTTTTTCATACATTCATAATTATTATTTAACGACCAGTTCTGAAAAATGTAGATTCAGCAGGTAAAATAAAACTTAGCAGCAATTGGAATGCAGTCTCAGAAGTGTAATAACACTAATATTATTAAATAAGTATACTGTCCGCACTATCGAAATAGCTCACTGTCCATTTGAAAAGTAGATATTTCTTAAATGTTTTTGTCTAGGCTTATGGACAAATTCGGTTCTTTGTTGCCGATAAAAGGCAATGTTGTCTTCTTCTACTGAAGTCAAAGTAGTGGTGTTGACACGGTCGTGAATATAGCAGTTATAATAGTGGATCAAGACACCTTGGCAAATCTTTATTACATGAGGGTTCAATTTTAAAGGCTTTATGTTAAAGTTTTGAATACAGTAAAATGAATTTGCGAATAAGGTGTAGTAAGATTCTGCTTTAGATATATTTAAAAACTATCAATTAATTATTGTTATCATTATCTATATATCTTCTATCTATAATAATAAAACAAAGTGTTTGTCTGTCTGTGTGCGCTCTCCAGAAATATCTGGAGCACACAGGAGATTGAAATTTTGTCAGGTAATTAACAAGTACTAATGCACCTCAAAGCCGAAATATTAAAATTTGATTTAGTTTTTTTTATTAATATATTTTTATTTTCTTAAGGGTTTGCCTAATTGTTGATTATAATTTAATTTGGATTTTTAATCAAATTTCATTTTATTCGCTCAGGTATCTTTGATTGATTTTTTTTCGCTAAACAGAATTATCATATATAATATCACGAGTCGTCAAATAATAGTCGATTATTTTTCATAATCATTATTACGAATGTCATTTGAGGTCGATTTAACCTCAAATGGCATAAGTGGTAATGTTGAAAAATAATCGACTAATAATTTGGTGACGAGTTGTATTTAGTGGACAATTTAACGAACAGAAATAGTAACATTATTTCATACAACATAATCATACATAATAAAATATTATTTCATCTTAGTAGGCGCATATATGTTATAAATTTGTAATTTATTTTTGACAAATAAACATAAACATGCAATCATTTATGAATGAAAACGGACATTTTTACTATTTGCAAATTGCATTTTCACATAATTTTGTATGTGAATTTTTGTTTTAAATCACTATATTAAGTAGGCCGAAAATATTCGAAAATATTCGCTGTTCCTTCCCACCAGAAAAAAATAATCGAAACAATTCGTTTTGATTTGTTAAAAAATAGTAAATGAAGCGTTTTTATTGGACCTCATCGAAACATTATTTAGTGAGTTGAATTGTCATTAAAATAAAAAATTAAAGTATAATGTGACAAACAAATACATTTGTATCAAAATTCTGTTTAGTGGAATCTAACGCGTTATGTTCTTGTTTCTTATATGTTCTTAGTTTGGTTTATTTGTATGTAATACATATTTCTAAAAATTAAAACAAATACGATACAAATAATGTATGATGTATGTATGATGATACAAAAATATCGAATCTGCTTGTATTATCTGAACTGAAATCACATGTTCCAAACATGTTATTTTCCTCTTCTGAGTAACATTGATGCACCAAGTCTTTGCAATGGAACCTTAGTAGCGAAGATCAAGATTAAGATCAATAATATCAAAGCTACAGGCTTAAAGTGTTTTACTTACTGAGGGAAATATGCTACTCTATCACTATCAAAAACAAAAAAAGCACATGCATCATATACATAGCTGCAAGGAATTATGCAAGGAATCGCTAAAATATATGCAAAAATAGCAACAAATGATGTGATTTTGCTGTTTTCAAAATAGTTTATAACTCTGGATTTATAAATGAAATTAGTCTTAGGTATTATTATTTTATATTAGACTAAGAAGTTAAGAAATTCATCTTATTATTACATCTGTCAAAGTTTTTTTTTACAACGCTTACAGGAAGGTCGAAATAAGACGATGGTCATAAATTGACATACCCTTAAAACGTAAATATTCACTCCAAATGCTGAAGTTCTTAGATGGGCTATTCGATTAATCTCAAACATCAGGCCTATGCATGTTTTGGTTTGCTCTTTTAGGTTTTATTTCAGTGTTACATTTGCTATTACTATACTAAACGCATACATCCCACAAAACGCATGCATCAATGTAGAGAATCGCAAAGAATTGATTAAATGTAGGGGAGAGTTGCCATATGCGTACTGGTCACCTAAATCGTACCAGTGCCATTATTCAATAACTATTACAGTTTTATGCAATCTGGTGGTAAACATATTTACTTTTATCTAAGCCGATAAAGAAGAAACAAATTAACAATCAGTATAAGTATTTTCTTGTGAATAACAGAAGTAAAAAACATTCAGGTAGGTTTGATGTTAATTTCAAACGATTTCATTCGACTGAATTTCATATAACTGTACAGTTTCTGAGGTAGCGTTAAATACTTTTGAGAACTGATTATGTTTTATTATTTATTTTATTGAATTTAAGAAACATGATAATAATATTGTAAGGTTATGTTCAAATATTTGACGGGACGACTTATTCCTAAATCGTACCACACTGTAGTTTTCATATCATACTGGTACGATTTAAGATACTGATGTCAAATTTGCCGCGTGAATAAACTGTTTAAAACAAAAAAAAATATTTTTGAATTTTTTGGCATGGAAAAGCGGAAATATTGTGAATGGACAGAAGAACAAATGGAATTAGCACCTAATTTTAATTCCTCCCATCAGGTACGATATTGGAAACTGGCTGGTACCATTTAGGATACCGGTGTCCTTAATCGTACTTTTTGCATGGTCTGAAGAAATTTGCCATATCACAATGATCTATCAATGAATAGTTAAAAAATTATGTTAAATTGCACCTTGAATAGTTAACAAATGGATATAAATCATAATATTTGCTAAAATGCCTAGTAAAGAATATTTAAACTACCTTCAAAATTAAGTGGTACGCATATGACAACTCTCCCCTATTTGCAAAAATTACAATTTGACCGTATTTGAGAACAGCATATAATCTGGATTGATAAATGCAATTTGTTAACATAACAGGACGCTAAACCGTTTTGTATTGCGAGTATGAGGTTCCAGAGTAAGGCCTTTGCAATTGTGACGCCAAACAAACGAATGTTTTTACGTTATTATGTTAACTTTTTATGTGTACTAATGTGTTTTAACAAAAATTTCAGATGTAAATTTATTTTTACTTTAGAGACCTTTACCTAATTGCTCTTGCTGACTGCCAAATGATAACAATATTACAATCAACATTTTTAAAACTTGTGTATGTAAATTTATTTTTACTTTAGAGACCTTTAGAGACCTTTACTTGTGATTGTAAATTTATTTTTACTTTAGAGACCTTTACCTAATTGCTCTTGCTGACTGCCAAATGATAACAATATTACAATCAACATTTTTAAAACTAATAAAATAAATTAAATTAAATGACAATAAAAAAATTATAAGAGTAGTTAATTCAACAAAAAACAGTTACCAACCACTTATTTGGAAAGCACGGGAAAGGACGGGCATCACCTTCTAGTATGTCAATAAATTCATTGTTTTAAAATGAATATAAAAATAATTATTATATTATTTTATAGTGAGTATGATGACCGTGAGAATATTTTATTATAAGGGTGCCGCGATTAGCAAAAAACTTATTTTAAGGAGGCTGTGACTGCGAAAAGGTTAAGAACCACTGGTTTAAACTAATAAAAATGAAATTTTTCAATGGTTTAGATTTCGACCATTTTCAAAAATATGTGATATTTTCAGGTGTACTTTAGTGACAACGTACGGACCGCCACCCACTAGTGCTCCTTAATTTTAAATATCATGAGCTAAATTTATTTTTAAAAAATTTATGACAAGAGTAAACACTGTCATGCTTCAATTTAAAGAGATGAATGAGCCGTTTCTTTTGAAAGTCCAAAACATTAAAAAATTAAAGTGCGAAGAATTAATTGGAAGTATTCATTTTCTTATGTTGTAAAATATCAATATTCTACTTTGAAAGTTTTCTTCATATATTACATCAACCAACGTAGAATATTTTTAGAGAAAATATTAAATAAACAAGAACAACTGTATTAAAAAATTGTAACATGGTTGGCTGGTTATCATTCGAGATTAACATTAGTAGTCCTGACGTCAAGAGGATATGCGTGCCTTGAGTTTGTTCCGTCTAACTTCAGTATGTGGATTCGATCAACTTTATTCTCGACTCTTTGACCAAGAATGGATGCACGCGATAATTATTAGGTCAACTGAAACAAAGGTTATCTCCATCCTCCCTCAACTACGACTATATCAAATATTAATTAAGAAAAAATTAACCACCCACTTTGTTTGATGGTCACCTTGAGGCCTACCGCTGTACCATTCTCAGAAACTAATAATTCATACCATTTATATTAAATAAAAAAATTAATAAAGATTATTTAAATGAATAAGATTAGAAATTTAATTACGGCATGTCAATTGAAATACTAGTTCGATGAATAAATTCAATTGTTTTTAATAAGATATTTTGCTTGATAAATTTGTTGTCTAATCAAATCATCATAATTATAGATATCAATATTATATTGTATTGTTGTGTTTGCTGCTGTAGCAAATGATTGAAATTAAGACTTGAATTTATTTTACCGAAATGTTACACCAAAGTTAACCTGATGATTTTTTAACAATTGGGTAGATAAGTAAATTGTTGCGTCAAAAATAAATAGATGATAATTGATGGATGGGTAATTTATATAAATAAATGAATTTGTTGTCCCAGCACCCAGAGATTGTTGAGTAAAATAATTGTTACACTAAAACCCGGTGGTTGTGAAATTGTTTATGTAAATAAATGAACTGTTGCACAAAAAACAGGTGATTGTTGAATGAATTTATATAAATAAATAAATCGTTGCACAAATATAAATAGGCGATTGTTAAATAATTCAGTAAATACGAAAATTGTTGCACCAAATTAAACAGGTGATTGTTGAAAATTATTATAACTACGAAAATCGTTGCACCAAAATAAACAGGAGATTGTTGAAAAATTATGGATGCCAAAAAAATATCACAACTATGGTCAATAGAATGAAAAGACGGACCATTTATTACTGCCACTGAACGGTGGATTTTATACAATATTTATTAAATGATTTTAGCAAAATTTATCCAGTATTATTGAAATAAGTTTTATCGCCGTGCTTGATGTAACTGTTGTGCAAAACCACTTCACGAACCAGTTATATTTGACTAATTAATTAAAAAAATTCAACTCACTGCTAATATTGACTTTAAATCCACTAATCAATATTTGGTTGATTCACCAATCAATACAACAACTGCTTTGGAACTATACGATGTATAAAATAAATTTAAAACCTGTTGTTTCTTTTATCATAATTTTTCTTCATATAATTGTTTTACCTACGCACAAAAAACTATTGAAATTTCATATGAACATTCTTCTATATAATCAATAAAAAATGGACTTATTTACTACCCAATCTTTTTTCCTATTTCCAGGATGTGGTGAAAGAAACGACGCCACAAGAATCGTTGGCGGAGCAACAACTGGAATTAACGAATTTCCTTGGATGACACGTTTAAGTTATATGGGCAGATTTTATTGTGGTGGCATGTTAATCAATGATCGATACGTGCTTACAGCAGCTCATTGCGTTAAAGGGTAAGAGTTTAATATATTTTAAATACATTTCTGTAATAATGAAATTTAAAACCATCTTACTAATAAAATATCGTCGCTTTAATAATGAAATGACGTATACGCAAAAGTATAGTTTCGAGATATTTGAGTTTAAAGTTTGATGTGCGCATGCATTTGCATGGACGTTAATTTATAATTTATTAATTCTTACCCCCAGTCATAAAATAATTCGAAAAAGTAAAAACCCCAATTCAAAGATACCCTTATGGGGAATGCAGCGCACCTATAATATAAAAACAACGTATAAATAGCATACGTTGTTTCATTATTAAGGCGACGATATAATATATCGAACATTCATTCATTCGTGGACGATTCATTTTTATATTTACATTAAATCAGTTGATTGAACTTGTTTTTGATTTATTTATATCAATTTAAAAATCTCGACTATAGCTATATAAATATTAATATTGAAAATCATTTTGTTGGGTTTACCAATAAATGTTGTTTTTCATTATAATTTAGCACAATCTTGATTCCTAATAAAAAATTTTGTTATGTTAATTAGTAAAAGAGATCATTTTTTAGTTGAACGAAATTTGAAATAAATAAATACTTAATATAATCCTTAAATTAATTTGAAATTTTTGTTAATGAGTAATTGTCATCATCAATATTTTTTTAATTTGGTAAAAACAGCGAACGTAAAACTTTCTCATAAATTTTATTTAATGTAATGATATGCATTTAAATTAAACTTGTTTTGAATATTTAATTCTTTAGTATAAATTAGCTATCAGACATATTTAATTTATTGCAATAAAAAATTAATTTCAGTCGAAAAAGATTTTTAATTCTTTATTTTTTTTTTCAGATTTATGTGGTTCATGATCAAAGTAACGTTTGGTGAACACGATCGTTGCAGTGATAAAGTACGACCCGAAACACGTTTTGTTTTAAGAGCAATAGCACAAAAATTTAGTTTCTCTAATTTCGATAACGATATTGCTCTGTTACGGTTGAATGATCGAGTTCCGATAACAGATTTCATTCGACCGATTTGTTTACCAACAAGACCAGGTATGTAAATATTTTTGTTTTATTACTTTATTGTTATCATGTCTTAATTGAATTTAAAATAGAATACACATGAATAGAATTTATATTATGTAGGTTTAGCATTATTTTATGGAATTTTTGACCATATCGTACAGAAATTTATTCTATCAAAACACACTTGCTTTACGGCATTCATGCTGGATGAAAAGTTAACTCTTTGAAAACTAAATACAAACAAAACAAACCCGTAGTCTTGATAGTTCAATAAACCAATTCAACTCAAGTCATAAAAATCAAATCAAATCTTTTGATCTAATTTTTTTTATCCAAAACATATGATAAATCTATACACAAAATTAACATTAAAACCTTGAATATTTAGTGAATATGAATAATTTTCCAGTTCTCTGCAAAACCTAATCGCGGAACATAATTCATTAACAATTAAAATCCGCTATTTTTATTTTTTTAATATTTTTCTTCTTCGTCATGTATAAATTATTGTTGTTGGGTGTTCTTTGTTAGAACGATAATACAATGTCAATAGCCTCTGAACATTATTTGATGAAATTTATTTCTGTTTGTTTTATTTATTTGTTAATATTATTATTATGCTGGGGCCACACCTGCGTTATCGTCCTATCATATATTATCGCTATAATTAAAGCATTAAGTTGCGCCGTAATTAGCGCGCTAATAAAATATCTCGCTAACATTATCGCATAACAATTTATCGGCATAAAATTCTGGTGCTAACAAATTATTGCGCTAAAACTCTAGCGCGCTAATAAATTAATTTAGTTGTGGCTACACCTGTGTTGAAAATCGTGTGTTTTATAATAGTTATTTATTGTACAAGAAGATAATGAAATTTTATCATCGTGTGGAATACAACATTTTTTTCTATAGCAATTGTTAAAGAAGACCAAAAAATTAAAAAAAATCAATGATATTTTAATTTATAAGTGTCAGGAAAAAACAGTTATACGAAAAAATGAGAATAGGGTGGCTTTGATAACTTTTTGAGTTTTATAAACAAACAAACATATCAATTTTTTTTTTGTTTTTTGCAAAAACTGAATTTGAAAATTATCTAGTTTGGATTTGTGAATATGTGCGATATTACAGAAGGAAACTGCCTTCTGATGTCGAAGAGGAGGCTTCAGAGGCAATTCGTAGATTGCCTGAAATTTGGAATTGCCTGGAAAATTACGGATGTATATAAAAGAGAATATCTTGCTTTCAAAATGGAAAAGCTTGAAGAATATTAACAGCAAAATACTTATATCAAAATACTTTAGTCTAGCCTGGTTGTTAAAGGTACTACTTTAGACTACCCTTGATGTTAAAGGGTCACTTTTCCCTCTATTTTTATAGTATAGATAAGGTATAATTTAATTATAATTATAATTATATATTATTATAATAATTATAATTAATTTTATATATATATATATATATATATATATATATATATATATATATATATATATTATAGATATATATATAAAATATATTATATATATATATATGTATATATATATATATATATATATATATATATTATATATATATATATATATATATATATATATATATATATTTATATATGACATAGTATATATAGTATATATATGATATATATATTATATATATATATATATATATATATATATATATATAAATTATATATATATATATATATATATATATATATATATTATATATATAAATATATATAGTTAGTATATAGTTATAGATATATTAGATATATTTATAGTATATATAGAGTATATATGTGAGTATATATATATAGTAGATATATATTTAGAGATATATAGTATATATAGATATATATATATATATATATATATATATATATATATATATATATATATATATATATATATATATATATATATATATATATATATATATATATATGGGCAAGTCCAAGTGAAATTTTTTTTTTTTCGTTTTAAGATTTCTCAAGCAATGAGAATTAACAATCTTAGAGATTTTTTTAATTCTACTCGGCTTTTTCTCGGAGTTATTTAACATCAAAAATTGATTTTTTTTAATTTTTCAAGTTCAGTGACTACTTTCATTATGAAAAAGAGGCATTTACGTAAATAAAATAAACATCGGTATTATTTTATTCTATTGAAAATTAAACGAAGAATTTAAAAATGGACTAATAAAATTTTTACCCCCTCCCCAAAAGCGTTAAAAAATAGTTTTTAAACTTTAAACAATATTTTCTCAAAAATATGCCCCCTCAGATCTACCCCCAAAAAAAATCAACAGTTTCCTAAGACATTCAACTCCATGTTTTTTAATTTATAGAATGTGACTACTAGGGTTTCTAAATATCCGACCTATTTGATTATCCGGATATCGAATACATAAACAATAAATTATCCGGATAATCCGGATATCCGGATAATTAAACAATAAATAAAACATGTCGTTTACTTTGCGGCATTTAAATCATTTATGTATATTTTTCATGTATCTATATTAACTAATTTTTATACATAGTCACAAAATACCAAAAATAGTAACAAATCATAAATAATAATAATAAAAAAAATAAAATTATTGATAAATTTAATTAAATTAATGAAGTTGTTGATGCATTTATAAAAATGCGTATTTTAGAAAAATTATTGCATTAATTAATTAATTATTACAATGTCTCGAAATTGAGTCGAGTTCTAATTTTTGTCCTGCAGCCAAATTCTGTAATTGTGAAGCGGTGAAGTGATAAGTTTTTAATGAAAAGAAACGAAGAAATTTTTATCACTTCACCGCGTCACAGTTACAGAATTTGGCTGCTGGTAAGACCAGCAATTGAAAATACCCGCTCCGTTGCAGTCGATGTAGGTTTTATTGGTAATAATGCA
>CAVNZG010001801.1:0-10000 GCA_963693315.1 Diogma glabrata
TTGATGACATCGGTATAGCCGTGCTTGAGCAATTTAATTTCAAAGTTACATCGGATTGGGAGAATTTTCATTTTTCATGCATGTTCAAACTATGCTCAAACTATGCACTTTAAAAAAATTTTAAAATATGTCGTCTTT
Source organism: Diogma glabrata (assembly GCA_963693315.1). Lineage (NCBI taxonomy): Eukaryota > Metazoa > Arthropoda > Insecta > Diptera > Cylindrotomidae > Diogma > Diogma glabrata. The sequence continues at coordinate 139 of CAVNZG010001801.1, forward strand.
TTATTTTGTCCATATTTTGTCCGTCTTTTTATTTTGTATATGCCAAGTTTCAGGAAAATCAAAAATGGTCAAGCTTTCACAACTCTGTCTAGAACACGTTTTTCATCTATATCAGTGTTTCTCAACTGATTTCATGCTACGGACCAATAAATGTTTAAGAATTCTATTGCCGACCTTACGAAACATTTCATGTTACATGGATGGAAGTGCAGGTTATATTTTGCTCACACTTACATATTAAATTTAATTTTTACAAAAGTGAACGAAATAAAAAAATGTCCAAGCGGCACGTATATCTGCTAGAAATAGGTAGATTTCGAGATCAGACAGTTTTGTATGCCAGTAGAATCTGATGTATCAGGATGGTCATTTTGTAGTGTTTTATCACTTTTTGCGTTAAAAAAAGCGATAAAAAGAAATTGTCTTGACTTGATTCGTTTAAATTTTGGATGAATAAAATTCATTTAGATGTCACTTCGTTGATTGATTTAAAAGAAATAACCGACAATATATTTTGTCTTGCTGTCGCTTATTTAAAAAATATTATGAATAAACGTATTGTTTATGTTAATTGACAAATAGACAAAATTGCATTTTATAGATAGAAATGTACTTTTTATATGTATTACATTTAGTCAAAGTTTTTTTAAAATTAAATTTAAATTTTAAAAATTAATCCATTAAATAAATTGAAAGTTTTATTTTTTATTAAATTGAAAACCAAAAAAATTATGATAATTTTTTGATTTTTCTGCTTGTAGCTTCTCATAAAAATATTCACTTTTACTCAAAAGTGGTGTTTTTTTATATTATACCTATTTGTAATTGAAATTTGTCACCAAAGAAATTATATTGTTATATTTTTGAATATTTAAATAAACATTCATATGAATAATTTTAGCTGTCACTTAATTTCTCCTGGGGATAATTCATTTTATTTTCAACGAATTCATTGTGAGTAAAAGAAAACACTATATATTTTGTCTATCTTTCTTTTGTGTAAAAGATATTATTTATGTTAATTTTGACATATGTCTTTTTTTAATTGAACAGCAACTGACAATTGATATTATTTTGTTTATAAAAATTGAATTCAATTACAAATAAATATTAACCAAGGCCTATTTTAGTTTATTTTAACTGAAATATGTTTAATGCACAGTATTTAAATTTTGATTCCTTTATCAGTCTTTATAATTAAGTAATTCTTAATGAATGAAAACAAAATTTGTCTATTATAATTGTTAATTCAATTAGATTAAAATTTTAAGGCAAAAAAAAACTTTTTGTATGGATTTTTCTAAGAATATGCTTTGCTGAGCAAAATTTGCTCGTCGCTTGACTTGCTGCTGGTTGCTTGTTTTAAGAAGATCTTTGTTTTGAATAACAATTGATATATGGTTTGAGGTCCATTCTTAAAGGTTTTAACCTGTTGAGATACGTAATTGATGTTCTTTATTGAAGCTTTAAATATTCACACACTTTATCTACAATAATTCTCTCTTTGTTGGTCTACATACCTTTGTAACGGCGTTTCTCGCCATTTTATGGTTCTCCTTCGTAGATCTCGTGTTTCATTCTTGTAGACATTTCAGAAAGCAATTTATTTTGTTTTGGGTAGCCTCAATCCATGCTTGATCTGGCCAGAGCGTCTGTAAGCTCAAATCAGCATGTTTGAGTAAATACCAGAACCTTTTGAGCACTCCATGGATAGCGTCTGACGTCTCTTATGGCAATATGGTTTTGATATCCCTCTTTAACTCGCTAAATATTTGAATAGGCATTAGGGAGTTAAAGATATCAAAATCATATTTCCATATTTGCGATTGATAGTGATAGCTTATTTTGTTATACACAATGGGTAATAGTCATATAAATAAAATAAAATAAAAATATATTTTTTTACCATTTTATAATTTTATATTGTTCTTCATATTGTGCATATTCGGCAGTGAAAAAATGGTCTAATAACGAGCACGGGTTTGGGAGTTTCAAATGCCCAGTCTACCAGGAAGCGCTGTGTAGAAACTGCAAATGAAAATTGTCCAAATAAACCTAAACCATTGTGAAGCCGTGCAGTTTAAGTTAAAACACTAACGGAGGAGGGCCATCGTTGCTGAAGGCTTTTGCGAGTCTTCATGTCACTTTCATAGACACGGCTAGTGTTCAACTTTTCGTAGAGGAAATATGAGCTCTATAATTGATCTCACGTTCATGAGTGCATGTTTTGCAAACAAAACGATATAGAACGTGAAGGCTACACACAGTGATCATCAAGCTAACGTGTATGAGCTATTATATTTGATCGAAACCCTTTGATCTCAAACAGACAGAACGAAAAACGACCCAGCTCATGGGTTACATTACTAAGGCTTGTGATGTAGCGATGCTAAAAAGGATAGCTGTAAAAGAACGAAAGCCCGTGTTATGGTCGAACATGGAAATTGCGGAGCAGAGAGCCTCAGAGCACAGTGAAAATATCATACGAGAAAGATGTCATGAAGATCCAACTCATCGGAATTGAAACGTGTCACCAATTTAAGTAAGCAAAAGTGCTTCCGCGGACCGCGACGCATGCAAGGACGTAATCCCTAGAGTAGATGTTATAAAAGGGTAATGGAAAAGCTTGGAGGTAGACATCCTCTTATACCCACATGTCCGGTTATGCTAACTAATATAATAGAAGAGCTGTTTCCACAATACCTTTACTGTGAGGTGAAACAAGCAGGACATACAGAGAAAGGTATTCAACCAGTGACTTAGGCAGATGTCCTAAAAGCACGTTCACAGCTAGGAAATGGCAAAACGCCAGGTCAAAATTGCGTGAAGGACATAGCGCCGAAAACGGAAATCCGATCATCCACACACATGTTCAGCGAGCTTTATACGGGGTGTCTTAAGGAAGGAGTTTCGCGGTAAAATAGAAGGAACAAAAGCTGTTTTTGCAACTGAAAGGGAACAACCCACTTGGAGAGTCATTTTCATACCTGCTTGCTTGATACGTCAGGAAAGATCTTGGAGAGAATTATATGTGACCGGTTGGTGGATACTGCAGAAAAGGCATTATCCGGCACAAGTTGGCTGCTAGAAAACAAAATATAATGGCCGTGGTAACGCTGAACGTGAGAAATGCTTTTAACACAGCTAATTGGAAATGTATTTTTGATGCGCTAACCCAGATGGAGGTACCAACGTTCTTGCTAAAAATAATTACCAGTCACTTCAGCCAGATAATACTTAAGTATAATATGGACGGTGCCAGTAAAATGCACCCAGTAACTGGTGGTGTCCCACAAGGTTCAGTACGTCCCACATTGTGAAATGTTATGTATGATTTTGTTCTTCTACATATACCGAGTCAGGTTAAGGTAGTCTCAGCCTCTGTCTTCAGCATTTGCCCTACTTTGGTTTTTGTCCTTGTGTTAGGTTAGTCTTTGTTTTTGTCTTTGTCTTTGTCTTCGTTTTTATCTCTGTCTTTGTCTTTGTTTTAGTCCTTTCCCATATTCTTGTTTTTTTCCTTTGTTTTGGTCTTCGCCCTGGGCAAAAGAATTAAGAAATAAAAAATTGAATTAAAAAAAACAGAGAGCCGTGATATCTGGGTAGTTCTACACACGAAGAAAGAAATGGAGCTAATTACGGCACGACATGTTTTTTGCGTATAAGTTCTGGCAACTAGTTTTAGTTAAAGTTGATGACGTTCTTTCAACTTTTCTGAATGTGGCCAGTCAAAAAAAAAAAAATAAAAAAAAAAAAAAAACAAAAAAATACAAGAGTTAAAATTAAAAAATATCCTTCTTACACTTAAATTAATTCAAAATTATCTCAATATTATCTCAAAACACGAAATAAACATTTATCTAAGTCTACCTGCTTTTAAATCTTCCAGGGGACTGAGAATTTATCAGTATTTCGCTTAAAAATGACAAAATTACGCCAAAAAAAAAATAAACGGATTCTATACCAAGGCAATTCACAACATATAAAACTACAAAATTATCTGTAATTAAAATACTTTTTACGAACATACTTGCCAGGGGACTGATAATTTGACTGGGCAAAAGACGATCTTGCTAGTAATGATGACTGTTTTGATTGATAAAACCTCGGACTAAGTAAAACACTTGCAATATTATATTTATTGAACTTTAATTAATTCCTGTGACGAGCGATAACTTGATAGAAATATGAATTTCCAATATTTTCAATGTGTTTTGATTGGGCAGGAGAATAATAACAAATTGGTGGGACAAACTTTAATAGGATATATCTTATATGAAATATAGAGTAATGTTATGATTATTTACACATTATTAAAGCATCATTATTCAAAATTATTACTGCAGTGTAAATTTCTCTCTACACACTTAGAATCATTGATTATTTAGCTTACCAGCTTTGACTTTCAAGGTGGGACACGCCAGGGGACTGAGAATTTGAGGTTTCGAATAATTTTTTTTCTAAGAAATATATTTCGAAACGGGTTTGTTTTGGGTGACCAGCCAAACCTGACATAGTTAAGGTTTACAAATTCCATTTGAAAAAAATGTTTTTTTTCATATTAATAAACGAAATAAGCAGAGCCGTCCAAAATTCCTATGTTTGTAGAACTACCCATCTACATAAATTAAGAGCTGCTTAAGCTGAGCCTGTCCCACGACGTTATACTTAATTGTAGTTCCGTTTAAGTTTCATGTGATAAGGTGTGGATATGTAGATCTCAAACGTGATTTTTTTCAACAGAGTTTCTCATCTCTGGAATGCATTACTTGCATGGGTATACAACACTTAATATGCAATTCTTTATATGCAACACTTAATTTTCATTGACAACATACTCATTCCTACGGTTAAAAATCCGGCATTGTTGGGGGTAATATTGGACCCATTGAACTTAAATTCAATGCTCATGCTCAACAGATGATTTCGAAACCGACAACAGGAACACATGGAAAGCACTAATCGGTGGTTCATTGGGCAAAGGTAAAAACACAATAATTGCAACATTTAAAGCGATAGAAAAACCTTTTTCAAATTATGCTGCACCTATATGAACTGAGCACCCCAAGTCAGCTACTCCCACTGGAATAAGTTACAAATATCAGAAAACCCTGTCTTGGAAACTACAACTGTAGGTCACTCGGTGGCTATTACCGGTCAGTGAACATAATGAAATGCAAACCAAGCAATATTTATGGGTCTGTCACAAAGAGCAACATCCCTGGAATTACACCTTATCCACGACTACACCACCTAGAGACATAAGGCGAACAGTGAAATGTTTCTTACATGATGTTAGAAACTACCGATTCACCGGTAACAGCGACGAGCTTACGTATAAAACGTGCTTAAAAATAATACATACAAAAACTGTTGAAGACACAATAAGAAACTACGCCTTAAATCCAGTTTTCTTGCAACTGAGCAGGCCACCACAGGTCGATGCGGAAGAGATTAAACAACCACGCAGCACAAGCTCCATCTAGTGCAATTAAAATCTGGCTGGTCGCCATTATTAAACAACTACATGATTAGGATTGACCAAGAAATTGTTGAAAAGTGTCCCGCATGTTGGGGCACGCCACATGATGCAGATCACTTATTCTAGTGCCCAAAAAATCCAACCGACCTGACGAAGGAAGATTTGTGGTATCACTCACAGACAAAAGCAGAATTCCTGAACCTGAACATAGAGCTGGAATAGTAGCACCGCACCAGTCGCAACAACAATATAAAATCAAATTAAAATAGTATAAGACAAAATGTAGATCCTTTTGGATGTACAACCCGATATCGTATTTAAAATATATATAATATAGTGATTAGGCAGTAACAAATTTTTGAAATTCCGAGAAAACCATTACAATACGTAGTTTTTCATATGAAATACACCTTTAAAAGAGACTTGCTACACGTTGACCCAATAAAATAAACGAGTTATTGTTTTATTCTTATTAAACAAAATAACATAAGGGATATTGAGAAAATTCGTTCGTCCATTAAACTATCACTAAAAATAGTTGTACTCAATACTCAAACGAAAATCAAAGAAATTCATTATTTTTTTGGGAAGTTTTCGCTTTATTTTGCAAACAAGGTTTCACAAAAATGAAATAAATAAAATAAAATATTGAAAATCCATTTGATTTTCACTTTAGTATAAAATATAACTTAATTTTAATCTAAACTATAATATAATATTGATTTTAATTTCAAAAAGATTTTTATCACGACGTTTTGAGTAGCCTTTAAAATATTCTTATATACGGTTTTTAGCTGTCAATTACTTATTTCTAATTTGTCCTAAAATTCACTGCAAATTCATTCTGAGGGGAAATTTGAGTAGGGGTATGTAGAGTTTTTTTTATATTTTTCAATTGCGTTATAACTCTCCAAAATTCGATATAAATATGCGATATAGCACTACAAAATGACCATCCAGATTAGTTTAAACAACACAAACTAATTTCAAACAGATATCGAACAAGTTTAAAAAAAAAATTAGCTACATATAAGCAAAACTATATCTATCCAATTTTGCAACAAACAAATATCAAATCTACCACAGAATATATGTGTGACAATTTATGACACAAACCTACGCTATATCATATGTCGTCCAATTACTGCAAAATATCAAAATAGTTTATTTCTAAGAAAAAAAATTAATTTCTTCTATTCAAAGCTTTTTATTATTTTTTTCATTGACTGTTATAAGGTTTTTGGAAATTGTAGTTATGGATTGTTGCAAACTTTTTTATTGAAGCCAACAAGTCAAAAACCTCTAACTGCAGAGGTTTATATTTATAAGAAACGGATTAAAATGTTTCCACAGATTCTAAATTTATGAAGTTTTAAAAAATATTAGTATCCAAACGGCCGTTATAACGGATCCGGTTGTTTAAAAAAAAATTTTTTTGCAAACTGAGAGTGCCGGTTGATTCAAACGCATTTTGTGTTTTACAAGCTTTTTTGTTGGAGCCCCTCACTCAGAAACCTCCAACTGCAGAGGTCTTTTTTTTGAAAGAAACTGATTAAAAAGGTTTAACAAATTCTAAATTTATGAAGTTTTTAAAATATTAGAATCCAAACGGATCTTATAACGGATCTAAAAAACAGAGTTTTTTTCTAGTATAAAGCTTCTAGTTTCTTAACCATGTGTTGGATTGGGCTGATTTATGAACTTGTCCAAGATATTAATAAAACGCACATTTTTAAAAAAGGTTCTTTGATCTGGCCTTACAAATGCGACCGTGAGAGTGCCGGTTGTTTAAAAAAAATTTTTTTTTGCAAATTTTTTTGTTGGAGCCGCTCACTCAGAAACCTCTAACTGCAGAGGTCTATTTTTAAAACAAATTGATAAAGAAAATTTTAAAGTTTCTAAATTTGTTAACTTTTTTAAAATATTAGTATCCAAACGGCCGTTATAACGGTTTTAAAAAATCAACTTTTTTTAGAAAAAAGGCGCTAGTTCTTTAACCACGTGTCGGATTTTCCTGATTCACGAATTCGTCCGAGATATTAATAAAACACACATGTACAGAATTTTTTTTTGATCTATCTCAACAAATGCGACCGTGAGAGTGCCGGTCGTTTTCGTTATATCTCATATCGTGTAAATATATATATATATATATATATATATATATATATATATATATATATATATATATATATATATATATATATATATATATATATATATATATATATATATATATATATATATATATATTGTAACGACTCTTCGTTGGTTCTTTTAGATTATTGAACAAACACGACAGTAAAAGACAGATCTTTAGTTAACAGAATCTCAAACTTTATTTGTCATCAAATTACAGCAGCTTCCGTTTTTCCTTACAATAAATTCCAGGGTCTCCAATTTATGTACACTAAACTTCACCGCTTTTCCACAATTTGAATCAATAATATTCGGAATGGTAAAATCTGTATTTACTATTCCACTAAGTTCAGATTCTTTCTCTATTAGTACCCAGGCTCAGATACCACCGATTATTCCTTATACTTTCGAATATTTGTAAAACACTTTTAATTGCAAAATTAAAACTGACTATCTGATATTTTTGTTTGCTTATTTATATCGAAAAATAAATAAATCGAAACTTCTATAATCCACTAGAAATCAATACTACGTAGTCCGTACATCTGAAATAGGCCACACCTGTTTTCATTCAAACTTGCATTTGTATTAGCGAACTCAAATTTAATTTATGCAAAATGTATTAGGTAACTCCTTTTAATTCATTAATGTAAATATTTGTATAACAAATTTAATTTACATTAATTTATGCAATACGATTTGCAATACAAGTAAAAGATTGAAAAAGGAGTTAACTTTCAATTCATGAATGAGTAAATAAAGTTAACCCATTCTGGACGAAGTTTATTACATTGCCCTCCATTTAGTTTTGTTCGTCCCGAACAATATCAGAGATCGCATTGGTGCTGTTACCTTGGTACGGTGCCAACCTTTGCAGATGTATCACTTTCATCTTGGTACGGGGTCCCTTTTGTATGCGGTAGATGACATCATTAATTCGTTTGATTATTTTATATGGGCCTTCCCAATCTGGCTGCAGCTTGGGTGATCTTCCCTTAGTTCTTCTGGGGTTGTATAGCCATACCAATTCTCCTTCTTGAAAACCGCCACTATTTGCATTTATGTCGTACCTGGTTTTCATTTTGTCACTGGCAATCTTAATGTGGTCTCGAACCTGCTGATGGATTTTATTCATCTTCTCCCTTAGTTGACCCACATAATCTGTTTTCGTGGATACCAGACCTCCAGGGATGCCAAACTCGATGTCACTAGGAAGATGTAGTTCTCTTCCGAACATGATATTCGCTGGCGTTTCATTTGTCGTATCGTGCACTGCGCTACGATAGGCCATCAAGAATAACGGAAGATCCTTGTCCCAATTTCTTTGGTTGGCTTCTACTACCTTTGACAAATGTTCTTCCATGGTTCGGTTGAATCGTTCTACCATGCCATCTGACTGCGGGTTCATAGGTGTAGTTCGTGTTTTTCTAATGCCGAGTGTTCTGCACAGCTCTTCCATCAGTTGGGATTCAAAATTCCTTCCCTGGTCCGTATGCAACTCGAGCGGTGTTCCATATCTGCAAATCCATTCATTGACTAATGTTTCAGCGACCGTAACTGCTTCCTGGTTCGGTATTGCATAAGCTTCTGGCCATTTTGTAAAGTAATCAATGACCACCATGATGTATTTGTTACCTTTTGTTGTTTCCGGAAATGGCCCCGCGATGTCTATAGCAATTCTCTCCATTGGGGCGCCCACATTGTACTGCTGCATCCCTCCTCGAGTTCTTGTCTTTGGTCCTTTGCTCGCCGCACAAGTATCACATCGCCGACACCATTGCTCTACGTCGGTTCGATACCTTACCCAATAAAACCTCTCCCTTACTTTAGCCAGGGTTTTATTGACTCCCAGGTGTCCTCCAGAAATACTTCCATGCAGCTTTCCCAGTACCTCTTCCACTCGACTTGATGGCAACACCAGTTGTTCTAACACTTTCTTCCCATCAGCGGACTCCCATTTTCTTTTTAGTATCCCGTTGTCCATAAATAGTGAGTCCCATTGCGCCCAGTAGCATTTTACCTCCGTACTTAAAGGTGCTACCTCTTTCCACTCCGGTCGCCTTCCCTCGGTTTTCCATTTCAACATTGGAGCCATAGCTGGATCCTTTAGCTGCTCTCTTTTCATTGCTTCGGTACACCAGTCTTCAGGAGTTTGGAACTTAATTTGCTTCACTGTCATTGCCTCTTTTCTTTCAGTCCTGCTACATGACTTGCGCTCTTCAACACAGGGTCTTCTTGAAAGAT
>CAVNZG010001801.1:15000-47977 GCA_963693315.1 Diogma glabrata
ATTTACTGAATTAATTGTTGATCATGTGTCAATAGACACAAGTGAAGACTAGTCATCTTCTTCTCACAGATACAATTTTTTTATTCAATAGTAGAATGTCTAGAGTATAACAAAACAGTGATCACCAGAGAAATTAATTGACTAAACCTGAATTTATTAAATGTATGTTTATGTAAATTTTTTGTTTTTACACTTCGCTAGAGTTGTAACCTAATTTTTAGTTTATATACATTAGCGTTGACATTTTTTGGTAGAGTTTATCTAATCGGCTAGCCCTGATGAGAATGATAAACTTTTTTAAAGTTTAAAACATTTTCTCATTGGTTCGAAACTAGATCGCTCTAAAATTGTATGGATTGCAAAAAGTTTCATAATTTGCACCATAATTTTTTAAATTCAGTTCTTAAATTAGAATATTAATCGGACTAAAAATCTTTAAAATTAAATATCTCAAGAACACGAATTAACGCCTCTTTGTCAATTTGATATATTTTAAAGTAAGGTTAGAGCTATATTTAAAAAAAAAAGTTCAAATTTAATTGATTGATTGCCCCCTATGCTCAAACTATGCACTTTAAAAAATTTTTAAAGTAAGTCGTATTTTTTATTTTGTCCATACCACTTACATGCCAAGTTTCAGGAAAATCAAAAATGGTCAAGTTTAAATTTCGACTTTTTCACCTGCGTAGATCACGTTTTTAATCTTTATGATTATACAGGGTTACCACATCACCCTCCTACCAGATTATACTGTAAAGGTAATATCGAAATCACACGAAAGAATGATAAAAAAAATATTTTGCTATACTAACAACTAAAAAAAACTTTTTTATTTATTATTTTTTTTTTAATTATAGATTACATTCTAAACCTGACGTGTTTTCTTTTTGGTTTATCTTCGGTATTGACAAATGCCGGTTTGATTCTATCAATCGATATTGTTTCGGTTTTGTTTTGTCGTTCAATTATAAATGCTTTTCGTAGACGTTTGATTACTCGAAAGGGGCCTTCATAAGGTGCTGTAAGCGGTCGTCGTACTTTGTCAACTCGCACGAACACAAAGTCAGCGGTTTGTAAATCGTTTGGTATGTATACGTCTTTTTGGTTAATTCTTGTTGCCGAGGGTTGAAGTTCTCTAAACTTTTGTCGTAATTTATCTACAAACTGATTTGGTGTGATGTCAGGATCGGGAACACTTCAAATCATCTCTCCAGGGAGACAAAGGTTCTTTTCATACACCAATTCTGCGGGTGTACAACCAAGGTCTTCTTTAACCGTGCATCTTAAACCAAGAAGAACGATTGGCAGTTCTTCTATCCAACTTGAGTTACCCCGAGCGACGATTGCTGCTTTTATTGTTCGGTGTAGACGTTCTACAAGCCCATTTGCTTGTGAATGCTACGAAGTGGTACGGATCCTATGCACTCCCAATAATTTATTTAATTCAAAAAATAATCTTCGACCTATGTCGGTCGTGAGTCGACTTGGCACCCCGAATCGAGTTATGAACTGACCTGCAAATGTTTTTGCATGCACAGGTTTCCGCTAGCATATCGGGCATTGGATACCCTTCAGGTCATCGCGTGTAACAATCGACAATCGTCAAAATATATTGATTCCCCTCTAATACCGGAAGAGGACCCACAATGTCCAGATGTATGTGTTCGAATCTATTACCAGGCAAATTAAACTTTCCAAATTCCGACTTAGTGTATCGTTGAACCTTGGCACGTTGCAGAGGCGTAGTTAAGGGGGACGGGGGGGGGGGGGGGGGGGTGGCTCGCCCCGGGTGTCACCCGTTTTGGGGTGACAGCCGACCGTAAAAAAACTTAAACAAACCATCACAATGGTTTTCAACGTTTCAATCGTTTGCAACGATAAATCACTTAGAAACCATTTTATCCAGGTTATCCATTTAATTTTGATTTTTAAATTGTGATAAGTTATAATGTGTCCTATAAATGTGTCCTATTGGTTCAAAAAAGATCTATTCTACTTTTTAAAATTTTTGAGTTATTACGTAAAATAAAATTTCAACAATATGTGTGTATTTCTATTTTTTTTAATCGAATAACATTTTGAGCATTGAATACCATCACCACAATTACTCAATAGCTTTGTATATTCCTATAGATACCATATTAACCGTTTTCTTTTACGGTATATTATTTGGTATGCAAGAATGATTCTTTAACGACCAGTTCTGAAAACACATATCGTCGGCTTAACAGTTAAAGAACGTATCTGCAAAAATACGATTTTACAGGAGGAATAAAAAACGTTTTTATTCGTAATTTATTTGCTAAAAATAATAGTTTTTTTGCATCATTGCGCTTTTAAATATATTTCAAAATATTATGTATTCAATCCAAAATAGGAAAAAATCATCGATTACGTCTTCAAGTCAAAATTGCAAAAAAATCAGACACGTTCTTTCACTGTTAAGCTGACGATATGCTGAATAATGTATAGGAAAAATGGTCTCCGTCGATAATGTGGCACCCTGTGTCGATAGGATGGCACCCTTGAGTTCTGTTCTATTCCAAAATTATGTCTCTATTCCAAAATTATTTCTAAAACATCAGCTTAAACTTACTACCTAATATGTTTTACATTTCAAACAAATTAATTGCAAACACCTAAGCACAATGGTACAGATCAATTTCATTTCGGTAAAAATTCATTTTACGAGTGATTCTTAATGGACAACTAAACTATAAATCCTATCACATATAAAATATGACATAGGCCAATATTTCGTGATAGGATAGGGAAAATAAAAATAAAATAAGAGATAAAAAGCAAATTTGTTTTAAAAATTTGCAGGAACAAAACTAAAATTGGTTTGCCAATAGTCCAGCTAATGGCATAATCCTTGATTATGGGACGCAGTATATTTTTCAATGATTAAAGCTCAGATATATAGTTATATGAAAGCTCGTTTCTTCGAGCAAGCTACAGCGTTCCAGCATCAAGGAATATTCATTAGCTAAGATTGAGAGTGCTACCGTTGACTGAATACAGTTCATCCGCCAGCACCCCTAAGATATCACCTTGGCTAGTGATATCTCACTGCGATTGCCAGTGGTATGTGATATCTCACGTTAACTCATGTGCCAATAACAGGGACTGGAGTGCGCGGGGTTGTCACACCCGTGGATCAAAAAATAGAAAAAAATTAACGAATTAATAAAAACTGATCCGTCCATGGGTTAAAATGTATTTTTATATGTATTTTTTAACGCTGAATCCGAATCTGCCATCGTTTTTTTCCCCAGGTCAGCCATTTCCCCGAAAAAAAACGAATTTTCGGAGTTAAGGTGCAAAGTGTTTTTTTTATGATTCCTTTGGTTTTATATAGTCATTTTATGCAGAAAAATGAGTTTTTAAATTAACCCGGGTTTTTTTTTCGATCCGAATTTAAGCCTGGTACTTCCTCTACAAGCTCCAAAAAAAAAATGAGTGGGCACCTCTGGGAGCAAAAGGTATAGCCAGTTGAATCTCGAATAAAAAACCCGGGCATTATGATCCCTCCATTGACAATAATGTCAAAATCTTAAAATATATAATTAAAAGATATATTATCAAAATCAAATATTAAGCTATTAGTCCAGGAAAATTAGTCAAATAAGGGCAAGTATCTCGGAATGAGAGATAGTCGGCTATAAACTTGTATAAACCTTTATTTTGGCACCCTAAATCTTGTCTCAAAACCTACTTATCGTAGGGTGTCCGCGACTACAGAAATTCCAAGGTCAAAAGTCAAAAAACAAATTTTTTACACATTTATTGCAAATATCTCGTTTCCTATGGGCTTTATGCTATTTGTATGCATTATAAATATTGTAGAGGATTAAATTCTCTAGATTTATTGAGCTATTTTCGAGATAGAGGGCAGAGCGCGCGCAGTGTTTAACTATTTAGAGTTATTGAGGTGATTGATTTTTGAAACAGCTATTGCTGAATCTAAACGTCAAAAAACTGCTGTTATAATAAGAGAAGATATAGATTTACTTGTCATTTTAATTGAGCGTACCATATCTCATCAACAAGAAATTTTCTTTAAAAAAGTTGGCAAAGGAAATGTAAATACTGAAATATACTGTTCTAAAAATTTTGATAAATATCCTCGTTCTATAAAACACATTTTGTTTCTGCACGCAATAAGTGGTTGTGACACGACTTTTGCGCTCTTTAGAAAAGGAATAAAACTTTTGTAAAAACACTCGAGAAACTTCCGAATTTGGGTCAAATTGCTGCGGCATTTGAAGAAGAAAACTGCCCGGTTCAATCATTATTTAAGAATGGAGTGCGAACCTTGTTGGCAATCTATAATCCTCCAAAATCTGAGGACTGTGAGGACTATGCACAGTTCATCAAGTTAACAAAACTGCATAAACCTGTGCAGTTATCAAATCTTCCACCAAAGAAGGGTGCAGCAGCTCACCATCATTTCAACCGTGTTTATTATCAAGTTCAGACTTGGTTAGGGCATGATTTAGAACCCCAGAATTGGGGTTGGATAATGCGTGATGAATTTCTGGATCCTGTTATGACAATCAACCAGCTCCAGAAGAATTGCTTAACACAATATTCTGCAACTGCAAGAATGGTTGTGGTTCGCGGTGTGGATGTAGGAAAGCAAGGTTACAGTGCTCTTTAGCTTGCGGCCAGTGTAATGGGCATGCTTGTCTCAATGTTTCACCATATCAGAGTCATATCAATGAAGACGGTACTTTTGATCCCGAAATCCTGGAATAACAGACAAATGATGTTGAAGACGAGAACACAGAGGAATTTGAAATTTTACAGCGACTGGAAGACGATGATGAAGAAGAAGAAGAAAATTGAAATTAGAATTTGTAGTACTTATTATTATTATTCAATTTTATAAATTTCAACGTTTATCAATGTCTGGAATGGTATTTTTCAATAAAAACATTAATTAAAAATTAAAAAATAATTAAAGTATTTCCCTTAATAACTTTATAATTACACGAGTAGGTAAGTGTTATTAAGTGAATAGATACTGAATTATTGAAAAAAAATATTAATTGCAGATTACTTAGAATTATATATTTATCAATAATTTATAAACTTTATACAGCATGTTTTGAATCGGGACTACAGGTTAACCTCGAATGATACTCTAAATAGTTAAACACTGCGCGCGCTCGGCCCTCTATCTTGAAAATGGTTCAATATAAAAAAATGTTTAAACAAAAGTTGTAGAGAATTTAATCCTCTACAATATTTATATTATATACAAATAGCATAAAGCTCATAGGAAACGAGATATTTGCAATAAATGTGTAAAAAATTGATTTTTTGACTTTTGACCTTGGATTTCTGTAGTCGCGGACACCCTACGATGAGTAGGTTTTGAGACAAGATTTAGGGTGCCAAAATGAAGGTTTATACAAGTTTATAGCCGACTATCTCTCATTCCGAGGTGAAACCCTAATATTCCTGGACTATATACTAGACATCAAAATCCCAATTCGACAATTCCACCATTTTGACATTATTATCCCCAGCTGTTATGAGTGGTATACATGAAGGAGTGCAAGCTATTATTAAAGCAAAAAACAACAAAGCAATATTTGTTGGTGTATAGATCATTCAATTAATTTATTTAACACTCATTTGCACAAAATGTAGCTTTTGTAACATTTTTCAGAACAGTGGAATTTTTACATTTTTTCTGCTTCGACTAGCTGCTGGGGAGTGCTTGTTAAACACAGCAAAGCAACTTTTAAAAGACTCAACAACACGTATTGGAAAGTATTGGATGAAAATTTTAATGGAATTGTGGCTGCAATTGAGAAATTAAGTGATGAACAAGAAAATGTAGACACTAGAGGCGCTGCACAGAACCTTGTGCATGGTGATTGTGTATGATTTTACATTTCTTTGCTATATTTTGTTTTGGAATGATGTTTTAAGGTGAATAAATTATGCTTGGATTGTATTTCAAAGTAAAAGCTTGAATATTGACCAATTAGTTATAAAAATACAGTCACTTCGTCTCTATATTGAAACCTAGTCATATTGTAGAAGAGGCAATAGATTTTGCTGTGAAAAAATCGGAGTACTACGACGATTCAATGTTGAACTCCGAACAATATTAAAGTCAGTCCAAGATGTAGCTTCATTGTTCGAGGTTGTGCTGACAAACACTGGGCTTTTGGCGAACAGTGAAGAGTTGGAGTTATCTGAATCAAAATTTACCGGTTTTATGATGAGGTATTAGAAACAGAACTCGTCATAAAGATACTAAGGTTGAGAAGGCATTTAAAAGCGTCAATGCAACAGTTTCTAACTGGGTGTGCCTATAGACATTTTGAAATTGATCGTGGAATGGGATTTTCCAAAATCTCTTCCGAATCTTATGGTCGCACTAAAGTTATTTATGACTATTTGCGTATCAGTGGCTTCGAGTGAGAGGAGTTTCAGCAAATTAAAATTCATTAAAAATTACATGCTGGCAACAATGACCCATACGAGGCTTAACAATCTTGGCATATTAACAATAAAACATGAGGCAGCACAAAATATAAATTTTGAAGATGTGATTTCTAAGTTTGCAGCTGTTAAACTAGAAAGAAGAGATTTAAATAAGGTGACTAGACGTCCCGCTTTTGGTGAGACAGTCCCGATTTTTAACAATTTGTCCCGCGTCCCGCTTCATTTTAAAAATGTCGCGATTAAAAAAAAAACAGAATTTCGTTATTTAAATGAAAAAAGAATTTTGTTACTCAAAATTAAATTTAGGCAATTTATTTATGCTAAATAAAATATTTTCTTTAGTTTAAATATATATAAATAAATTCGAATTATATGACAATCAATATCAATATTGTAGTAAACACTAAACATAAATTGAGTTCCACTTTGTCTTCTATTGAAATTGTAATTAAGATCATATAATATAAACTTATTCATACATTTGAATTATTTATATAAAATTTAAAAAATAAAATAATCCGTCAAAGTTTAGTTGTTTTAACTTGAGTTTTACGATCATACGTAAAGTTTTTAATTTTATTGATTTGTAAATTTTTTTATTTTTGATCTACGGGAGTGACAAGCCCAGCGTACTCCAGTACAAGATAACAAATCATTAGTTCAAGATAACAAATCTTCCTCGACCGAATTTTTCGAGCAGAAACACTACTTGAGACATTAAAAGCCAATTTATGTGTGAAAAATAAGTTAACAAATTCTTGTGGAATATTTCATATTCACCTTTTCAACAATAATAGTAACCTCCTAAAAATTTACGCAAAAAAGAAATATTCCGAAGAATGAAATAATACTATACATAATTTTTTTTATTTATTATATATGTACGTTGCACTTTTCTTGTATTTAAAAAAAATATATTACAATATTGGGGATTTTTTGAGATCAATTTAACTCAAGTAAGTAAAGAAGTAATTAAAATGTTTTCAATTCAAAGCTATGGTTGGAAGTTTCTCAGAAAAAAACTCTACTTCGCATTTTTCGTGTTTCGGATGAATTCGAACCTTCCTCCACAATGCCTGGTTCGAATCCTTAGGCCGACACGCTATCGATTACGCCGTTGAGGTGATAATAATTTCGAAGTTGAAACTTCTGCATCACTTATTTAATTTACTTAAGTTGAATTTTAAGTTGACTCCATATTATGGAAATGTTTTACATATTACAATATAATTTTTTCGTTCTATAAAAATTTTTGTTGCTTTATATTGACCCCCCCCCCCCCCCCCCCCACCCCCTACGTTTATTGGATTTTTATTAATTTTGACAGTTTTCATTCTTGGGGTGACACCACAATATCCGCCCCGGGTGCCACCCATGCTAGCTACGCCACTGTGTCTAAGGTATGCATTTAGTTCCTTATGATTTCTTTCAAGTTTTCCGATAGTTTGTGGATGATAAGCGGTGCTGAAAATTTGCTTTACTTTTAGTAACATAGAAATTTCTGCTAGGGTTTCGTTTAAAAATTCCGTAACCCTTTCCGATTTAAGTGTTTTAGGTATTCCGAAAATACAAATGATTTTTTCAAAAATTTCTTTTGCGACTGTTATACTTTCTTTATTCTGCAGTGGTATCAGTATTACGAAATTAGTTAGTTCACATTGCGCTGTAAGAATAAACTTATTATTATTAATCGTTATTGGTAAAGGTCCTACTAAATCTATTTGGATTGTTTCGAATGCTTCCTCTGGTGTTTCCGTAATCACCATATTTTCTTTTGTTCTAGGATTATACTTGTTTTTCTGACATAATTCACAATTTTGTATAAATTTGTTGATGTCTTTAGACATATTGTGCCAGTTGTAATTTTTCATTATTTTCTTCTTTGTCCTATTCTGTCCTGTGTGACCTCCTGTAATGGGTCATTGTGGTGCCTATTTAATATTTCTAACCTTTCGTTAATATCATCAACTGTTTTCGTTGGATCCTCAATTTTAATTATTATATTGTATTTATTAGCTTCTGCTTTAAATATTTCGGGCTTAATTATTTTAAAACTGTCGTCATTTTTAAAAATTTTGAAGTCAATTATCATCGCATTTGCTACTTTACGTAGTGTTGAAAAAATTGAATCCACAATTTTATCATTGATGCTAAATTGAATTTTTTCGTCAATTATCATGAGCGAACTCAAATTTAATTTGCATTAATTTATGCAAAATGTATTAGTTAACTCCTTTTAATTCATCTTTGCCATAGTTTGAAAGTGGAAAACATTTATGCAGAATGTATTGGTTATTAATGAGTAAATTAAATTAACCCATTCTGGACGAGGTTTATTACATTGCCCTCCATTTAGTTTTGTTCGTCCCGAACAATATCAGCTATCGCATTGGTACTGTTACCTTGGTATGGTGCCAACCTTTGCAGATGTATCACTTTCATCTTGGTACGGGGTCCCTTTTGGATGCAGTAGATAACATCATTAATTCGTTTGATTATTTTATATGGACCTTCCCAATCTGGCTGCAGCTTGGGTGATCTTCCCTTAGTTCTCCTGGGGTTGTATAGCCATACCAAGTCTCCTTTTTGAAAACCGCCACTATTTGCATTTATGTCGTACCTGGTTTTCATTTTGTCACTGGCAATCTTAATGTGGTCTCGAACCTGTTGATGGATTTTATTCATCTTCTCCCTTAGTTGCCCCACATAATCTGTTTTCGTAGATACCAGACCTCCAGGGATGCCGAACTCAATGTCACTAGGAAGATGTAGTTCTCTTCCGAACATGATATTCGCTGGCGTTTCGCATGTCGTATCGTACACTGCGCTGCGATAGGCCATCAAAAATAACGGAAGATCCTTATCCCAATTTCTTTGGTTGGCTTCCACTACCTTCGACAAATGTTCTTCCATGGTTCGGTTGAATCGTTCTACCATGCCATCCGATTGTGGGTTCATAGGTGTAGTTCGTGTTTTTCTAATGTCGAGTGTTCTGCACAGCTCTTCCATCAGTTAAGATTCGAAATTCCTTCCCAGGTCCGTATGCAACTCGAGCGGTGTTCCATATCTGCAAACCCATTCGTTGACTAACGTTTCAGCGACCGTAATTGCCTCCTGGTTCGGTATCGCATACGCTTCCGGCCATTTTGTAAAGTAATCAATGACCACCATGATGTATTTGTTACCTTTTGTAGTTTCCGGAAATGGCCCCGCGATGTCTATAGCAATTTTCTCCATTGGGGCCCCCACATTGTACTGCTGCATCTCTCCTCGAGTTCTAGTCTTTGGTCCTTTGCTCGCCGCACAAGTATCGCATCGCCGACACCATTGCTCCACGTCTGTTCGATACCTTTCCCAATAAAACCTCTCCCTTACTTTGGCTAGGGTTTTATTGACTCCCAGGTGTCCTCCAGAAATACTTCCTTGCAGCTTTCCCAGTACCTCTTACTCGACTTGATGGCAACACCAGTTATTCCAACACTTTCTTTCCATCAGCGGACTCCCATTTTCTTTTTAGTATCCCGTTGTCCATTAATAGTGAGTCCCATTGCGCCCAGTAGCATTTCACCTCCATACTTAAAGGTGCTACTTCTTTCCACTCCGGTCGCCTTCCCTCGGTTTTCCATTTCAATATTGGAGCCATAGCTGGATCTTTTGGCTGCTCTCTTTTAATTGCCTCGGTACACTAATCCTCAGGAGTTTGGAACTTGATTTGGCTCACTTTCATTGCCTCATTTCCTTCAGTTCTGCTACATGACTTGCACTCCTCTATACAGGGTCTTCTGGACAGGGCATCGGCGTTACCATGGATCCTTCCCTTGCGGTGTTCAACTTTGAAGTCGTAGTTCTGCAGGATCTCTATCCATCTTGCTGCTTGTCCTTCAGGAAATTTGAATTGTAATAACCATTTTAGAGCAGCATGGTCCGTGCGAATCAGGAATGGTTGTCCACACAAATACTTGTGGAAATGTTTCACAGCCTTGATGATAGCTAGCAACTCCTTCTTCGTGACACAGTAATTCCGCTCCGACTTTGACAGAACTTTACAGAAGTACGCCACCACTTTCTCATCGTCTCCAATTTTCTGTGACAAAACAGCTCCGGTTCCTACATTGCTTGCGTCTGTGTCCAGAATGAACATCTTTCCGGATTCTGGATAGGCTAGTATAGGGGTGTTGCATAGTTTTTCTTTTAAACTGCAGAAGGCCTCATTACATTCGTTTGTTCACAGAAACTTGGTATTTGCCTCTGTCAATTTATGTAGACTCTTGGCGATATTCGCAAAATTCTCCACGAATCTTCGATAATAGGTGCATAGGCCAAGAAAACTGCGTAGCTCATGAACATTCTTCGGGACTGGCCAATTTTTCACAGCATCAATCTTCTCGGGATCGGTTCTGACTCCATGTTCTGTGATGATGTGTCCAAGGTACTTCACTTCTTTGTGGAACAGATTTCACTTTTCTGGATTCAACTTCATGTTGGCATTACTTATTCTTTGGAGTACTTCTTCGAAGTTCATTAGATACTCTTCGAAGTTGCGACCCATTATAATGATGTCATCAAGATAAACTAGGCAGGCCTTCCAGGTTAAGCCATGTAACACGCATTCCATTAGACGTTCAAATGTTGCTGGGGCATTGCATAAACCAAACGGCGGCATTACATTGAACTCCCACAACCCATTGCCAGTAGAAAATGCTTTCTTTTGCCGATCTTCTGGATGCATTTCAACTTGCCAGTAACCACTCTTCAGATCTAGCGTGCTGTACCATTTGGCTCCTGATAGTGTATCAGGAGTGTGTCATCAATTCGTGGCAGTGGATAGTTGTCCTTAATGGTTACCTCATTCAGTTTTCGATAGTCTACACAAAAACGAGCTGACCCATCTTTTTTTCTAATTAGCACCACTGGTGAGCTCCATGGACTCTTAGATGGCCTGATGACTCCATCACTTTTCATTTTGTCCAGCATTCCTTGCACTTCCTCGTGTTTAGCTAGTGGTAGTCTTCTAGGAGGCTGTCTGATAGGATGAGCGTTTCCAGTGTTGATGCGTTGAGCGTTTCCTATGTCGCACGATATTTGTTCTTCCAACATCTTCATCTCCAGCAGACAATACGCCGCTCATCTTCGTTAATACCCTCAATGTAGCTGGCTCAATCATCACCGGTGAATTACGGTCACCTTTATCTAGTAGCTTCGTCCATATTATCTTCTCAGATTTTGCCGGGATCTCCGTTACCCCGTCACTAATAACACGGACCTCAGCATTGTCGTTGGCGACGTGTAGCACTATTTCTGTGTAGCCATATCTCAGTACGTGGCTTCCCAGATCAAATATAAAATTGTATTCTTTCATGAAGTCAAGCCCAATTATGCACTCATCTTCTATATCTGCTACAATAAATCGGTGCCTAAATGAATTTCCTCCAAGGTGAACTTCTTGGTTGCTTTCTCCATGAACTAGATCTGTTTCACCCGTAGCTGTTTTTAGGGTGAATCGTCTTGCTGTATCGACCTGACTATCATGAACCACATCTGGACGCACTATTGATCTTAAAGCACCTGTGTCCAAAGTCAACATGCACGATTTGCTTCCAACGGTTGCTTCTAGGACTAGACTACTATTTTCTCTTTTTACTTGTGATACCACCAATGTAGGGCATTGTAATTGAGCCAGCTTTCGCCCTTCAAAACTGGCACAATCTAGTTTCCCGTATCCGGAACGCGGCATCTCTCTTCCGAATGCGGCTCCCATTTACATTCTCTTTGGATGTGCCCCAACTTTCCACAGTTCCAGCATCTTAATCTGCTAGATTTACTTCGTTGATTTCGTTCAGGTTTATCTTCCAAACTTTTGACACGCATGATCACTTCATCCAGCGCTGATTTTAGTGGTTCCTCAGCAACTTCAATCTGACGTACCCTATCTGAGCCATACGCTCTTTTTCCAGCTTCCATTTGTAGGGCCAATGCTAAGACTTCCGCAGGTAGTTTCTTTCCGCTTAGATAAAGTTGATTTCTCATTTGTACATCTCGAAGAGCATTGATAAATGTATCCGCTGCCAGTTCGTCTCGGTGTTCAGCGTTATAGTTCGGGTATGACAGATTTACCAGTCTCACAATGTCAGCCTCTAATTCTTGCAAAGTTTCGCTGACTCCTTGTTTTCGTGTTTTGAGCTGCATGCGATGGAGAGCTTGCATATGACTTTCCCCATATCTTACTTCTAAGGCCTCCATAATCTTGCTGTAGTCACGCTCTGTCGCTGATAGTGCCTGCAAAATTTCAGCAGCAGGTCCCTTCAATGCCAATATAAGCGCATTTGTTTTTTGCTGGTGATCAACCCCAGTTGTTGCTATCTCAAATTGCATCTTAAATATCTGATACGATGTACATCCATCACATGCGGGTGTTTTCACTCTAGCTGGAGCTGAAGTAGTTGATGGATTGATCATGTTACCTGACTTCACTTGTGCTATTCCTTGGCGGAATTCACTTGAAAGTTTGCGTAATTTCTCTTCATGTTCCTCAGTAACTTTCCGCAGCTCTTTTTCCATGTTGTTGATTTTAACCTCTGCACTGGATATACGTGACTCGATTACTTCACGTAGACTTTCTTGCTTTGCCATCATATCTGGCTGAGATCACTAATATTTACTGTCCTGATCATTGTTTCAATAATCCCACTTCTGACACCACTGTAACGACTCTTCGTTGGTTCTTTTCGATTATTGAGCAAATACGACAGTAAAAAGATGGATCTTTGGTTAACAAAATCTCAAACTTTATTTGTCAACAAATTACAGCAGCTTCCGATTTTAATTACGATAAATTCTAGAGTCTCCAATTTGTGTACGATAAATTTCACCGCTTTTCCACAATTTGAATCAATGATAGTCGGAATCGTAAAATCTGTATTTACTATTCCACTAGGTTCAAATTCTTTCACTATTAGTACCCAGGTTCAAGTACCACCCGATTATTCCTTATACTTGCGAATATTTGTAAAACACTTTTAATTGCAAAATTAAAACTGATTATCTGACATTTTGTTCGCTTATTTATATCCAAAAATAAATAAGTAGAAACTTTTGCTAATTCACTGTGGTTTCTAGAAATCAATATTACGTTGTACGTACATCAAGAATAGGCCACACCTACTTTCATTAATGTAAACATTTGTATTAGCAAACTCAAATTTGATTTGCATTAATTTATGCAAAATGTATTATTTAACTCCTTTTAATTCATCTTTGCCATAGTTTGAATGTGGAAATGAATATGCAGAATGTATTGGTTATTTATGAGTAAATTAAATTAACCTATTCTGAATGAAGTTTATTGCAATATAAAGTGTTATATCCAATATAACAGTAGTTGAATAAAGTTAATACCTATTTCCATGAAAACATATTTCTTTGGCCTTACATCATGAAGTTTTCATTTTAAAATTTAGGTATTTGAGATTAATTGAACTATATTTTATTTTCACATAAACATTTCATGTGATTGTCGGTTTATAATTGTACAGTTGTTGACTGAATCTCGTAGATCGATTCGCCATATCTGCCCGCATGGTGAGGTTGAGACAACTGCATTTCGATTGGAAATAGGACATGTTTTTTTTAGAGTAAAAATCTTGAAAATGACGGTATATATGTTATGAATTGTCGTTCCCAAGGTTATGATAATGCAGCTGTTATGAGTAGTATACATGAAGGAGTGCAAGCTATTATTAAATTCAAAAATAACAAAGCAATTTTTGTCGGCTGCATAGATCATTCAATTAATTTATGTGGCTAACACTCATTTGCACAAAATACAGCTTGTGTTACGTTTTTCGGAACAGCGGAAGCCATTTTTACATGTTTTTCTGCTTCGACTAGCCGCTGGAAAGTGCTTGTTAAACACAACAAAGCAACTGTTAAAAGACTCTTAACAACGCATTGGAGTTCTCATTATGCTGCAGTAAAAGTATTGGCCGAAAATTTTGATGGGATTGTGGCTGTAATTGAGAAGTTAAGTGATCAACAAGAAAATGTAGACACTAGAGGCGCTACACAGAATCTTATCCATGCAGCATGTGATTTAACGTTTCTTTGCTATCTTTTGTTTTGGAATGATATTGTAATGGAAATAATATCTGTGCTCAGATTGGATTGCAAAGCAATTAGTTACAAAAATAGAGTCAATTTGGAACGAAGCCACATTGTAGAAGAGGCAATAGATCTTGCTGCGAAAAAATCGGAGCACTATGACATTCCAATGGAAAGCCAAATTCGTCGTAAAAACGTAAAAAACAAATGGCTGGTGAGTTTGCCCCTGATGTTGGACTGACACTGAGAACTCATCTTAAAAAGGACATGTTGGAATGTCTTGACCGATTCAGTGTTGAACTCCGCTAGACTGAAGTCAGTTCAAGATTTAGCTTCATTGTTCGAGGTTGTACAGACAAACACTTAACTTTTGCCGAACAGAAAAGAGCTGAAATTATCTGTATCAAAATTTACCGGTTTTTATGATAAGGTATCGGCAACAGAACTCCTCATAGAGATACCAAGGTTGAGGAGGCATTTAAAAGCGGCCAATGTTACAGTTTCTAACTGGGTGTACCAAAATTTTTGAAATACATCGTAGAATGGGATTTTTCAGAATTAATTCCAAATCTTACGGTCGCACTAAAGTTATTTATAACTGAGGAGGAGTTTCAGCAAATGTGTGAGAGGAGTTTCAGCAAATTAAAATTAATTAAAAATTACTTGCGGGCAACAATGACCCAATGTAGCTTATTAATAATAATGCTCATTTGTATTAATTAAAAAAAATTATAAATTACGTTTATCGGCTTTTTATTATTATTGACAGTTTTTATTTTTAGGGTGACACCACAATATCCGCCCCGGGTGCCACCCATGCTAGGTACGCCACTGCGCATAAAGATCTTCAAATTTTGTTCTATCTTCAAACACAGACGTATCATCTTTTGGTGCTAATTTTTCTAAATCACCTTGAATTAAATTATATCCATTAAAAATATAAAAATATTATTTAATTTATTTAAGGAAGACTCTAACGCCCCTATGCTGCGAAGGTCATCAATTTTAAAATTGTTTTGGTAAATTGTCATACGTGATTTATATCCGCCACGCTGTCGTTTTAGCTCTTTATCGGCCATATTTATATTGTAATGAAATTGGACAACGCAACTAAAAATACCAATTCAACTCGTAGAGAAATTCAATTATTCGATATTACGTATACAACTTCAAAAACAAAGCAACATAAATTAATCGCGAAACGCTATAAGATATTTATTTTCTAAATCACATTAGATCAGATCTCACAAAATTTTTTAGAAAAACTTAACAACATAACCTAATATTTTTTCAACCTTAAATGTTAAATAATTGCTGAATGTTTGATTGACACGATTAATATTCATACACCAAATGATAAAATATCAAATACCTGATTATGTTTTCAAAATTAATTGATGAAACTCCTTGATGATTTGAGCCTTATTGTTGTAGTATCTCAACAAATCAAACTAAATATTGTCCTAACAAAGCTCCCGTACTGCCGGAATTATTATGTACAACTATTTTTTCCAACTATTTGCTCAAATTACTGTATATTATATTCAATCCAACGACGCAGCTATTGTTATATATTATATTCATGTATTCATCCAACTACGCAGGAATTATTAGATGTATTCATCCAACTACGCAGGAATTATTAGATATTATATTTGTAAGATGTATTCATTAATCCCACGAAGTATTAAACGTGTAAATTTATTGATCGAATCAGCAATCCAATGATGCGTGATTTTTATATATTATATATTTTATAAATTGTATTTGCTAATCCCGGGAAAAAATAGAGAAACCTAAAAAGATCTGATTAGATCTCTTTTGATCAAATTAGATCTAATGAGATCTTTGTTTTGAGTCAAAAGTATCAGAGTTTGATCTTTTCAGATCTAAAGAGATCTCTTTAGATCAAGGTAGATCTTCAAAGATCAAAGAAAAAATATAGCGTTTGATCTTTGAAGATCTACATAGATCTGAAAAGATCTCTTCAAATCTTGATAGATCTTCAAAGATCAATGTAAAAATTTTTGTTTGATCTTTGTTGATCTACCAAGATTTAAAAAGAATTTTTTCAAATCTGCAAAGGTTAAACACTACCCGGAAAAAAATAGAGAGATCTAAAAAGATCTGATTAGATCCCTTTTGATCAAATTAGATCTAATAAGATCTTTGTTTCGAGTCAAAAAAATGAAGTTTGATCTTTGCAGATCTGAAGAGATCTCTTTAGATCAAGGTAGATATTCCAAGATTGAAGAAAAAAATTTGCGTTTGAGCTTTGAAGATCTACCAAGATATAAAAAGATCTTTTCAGATCTGCGAAGGTCAAACACTAGTTTTTATCTTTGATCTTTGAAGATCTACCACGATTTACAGAGATCTGCAAAAATGTGAAATAATAGAAAAAAAACTTTAGAAAAATATTGTTCAGTTCTGAAGAAATCTCTGCCAATTTTCTAACAACTTTACGGTATTGTTTTGCATGTGACGATTATATATCTTGGTATTGGTATTGTTTAAAAAGATTTTGTTTGAGAAAGGGAATTTGAGGAGGAAGAATTAATTTGGATAAAGAATTGAGGAATAACTGATTTGGTACAAAAGGATTTTGTTCGAGAAAGGGAATCTAAATTGGAAGAATTTGGGAATTGGCTGGAGAAAGAGTTGTATTAGTGACTGCAAGTTTTGATTTAATTTTATATTATTTGCTTTCATTTTTATATTCTGAGCGATTAGTAAGTAGGCTCTTGCCGGTTTGGCACGGTAAGGCGCCTGTTCTTGACGAGTCGGCGAATTTGTTGTGTTCGACTTCGACAATTGACATTTTGGCATGCTTGGGTTGTGGGACTCAACGTTCGACAATAGGAGGATTTTTATCGGATAAGGTTACCCTTGTTTTCTAAAACAAATTTCTACCCCCCTTTAAAAAACAAAGTTGGGGTAGTAAATATGTGAGAAAACACAAAAACTATAGTAATTACTATAGTGTTTCTAGTTTCATTATTACTTCAAATAATATCAAAAAATAATTTTTAAAACCATATTGGTATGTGTATTTTATTAACTGACTTAAAAAAAAGGAGGTTCTGTATTTCCTTGTGGGTTTTTTATGTATGTTCAACGACTTCTCAAAAACGGCTCGTTCGATTTGAATGATTTAAATTGTATTCTATTTGGGTTTATTCCGAGAGGTTATTTGTATTATATATGAAAGTTATTTGTAGTACAAAACTGTTGGAAGTCGCTGCCACATAGACAAAAAACCGACTAGTGTCTTTCCGACGTGGTACTGATTACCAACAGTTTTGTTCTATAAATAACTTTCCAAATATAATAACTACCATAACAACTATAATAATTATAATAAAATAAACTTTTACAATATAATAATTTTGTTTAAAAGGGTTGTTTTTTTCTCTAGTAAGGAGTAATTAAATTAAATTAATCAAAAGTTAGCTGTATTTTTGTCTCTAAAAGCCAAAATTGAGTTACTTTTCACTTTTTAGTGCCTCTTTTGTTTTTTTAAGTTTATTTTTAATAAATAGGATCTTGTTAGATCAAATAAGATCTTGATAGATCGGAGCAGATCTAAATTTATCTAAGAAGATCTGCTTAGATTCAAGAAGATCTGCATTTTGGAACATATCTATACAGATCTGTTTTGATCTAAGGAGATCTGCGCAGATCGTTATAGATATGTTCCAAAATGCAGATGTTCGCAGATCTGCTAACGCAGATCTGACAAGATCTCTTCCGATCTCTGAATTTTTTTCCCGGGATCCCACGGTGTGTTAAACATATAAATTTATTAATCCAATCAACGATCCAATAATACAGGAACCGCCATATGCCGGAACGATATATGTATATTTATTTTAATTATAATTATCTGGACTCGAACGGACCATGTTGTTTGTCTGCATAATTAATCATTCCGGACAACCTTTTATGAAACTGATTAAACTTTGTTTTATTTTTATTATTTGATTTTGATTCAAAATGATGATTAATTAGTATTTATTATAACCTTAGAGTATATATAAATATAGAGAGAACATAACTTTAAAATTGTATGGAGAGAGACATAAGAAATCGTGTTTGCTAATATGTCATATTCAATTTCTCATTTCGATATTTGCATTTCTGTTTATTTACAACAACCAACTATTGTATTAAATTATAAATTAAAAACAATTAAATAATTGAAAACGAAACAAAAAGTACAATCTATTATTTTTAGATGTGCTAATTTTTATAAAATGAATGAAAATAATTACGAGAGTATTTTACATTTATTGTGTTATTTCCAGTGATTTTATAATAGTGAATATTTTATTATTTTATAATGCCCATGTGCAAATATTTAAGTTATGTATACATCCTGAAAGTATATTATGAAAACTAGCTGGCGACCAACTTTTCATTATTGTGTAGTTTATTTTTAATAGATAAAAGATTAAAATTTATATGTTTGGTTAGAATCAAATCCTAATCTGTCATTTTTCTTATTTCTTTTTATATAGTAGCAGTGAGGGAGAAACTATTATTTTTTTGTGGTAGGTTTTTTTCATATAGATTTAAAAGAAACTCACAATAATTGTACAATTTTGAATCAAATGAAAAATTTACGCACGTCTTTGGGAAGACAAACTGGTTTCTCTCTCAGAGAAATAAAAGAAAACAAACAAACAAAAAAACGATTTGACAGAAGATCAGTCACGATTAATATTAGTTATGGTGGTCGGTTGATTATAACACTGTAAAAATACAAATTGAAACAATTTTTAACTTGTTTAAACTATACAAAGTTTTGACATTATTTATTTTACAGTTTACAATTTCGTTTTTAAATTCGACAGAGAGAGTGTCAACCAAAACAACGGTATTTTATAATAATTTTTTGATCAGTTCAAAAGCATTTGTTTTTTATGTTTTAATTTGGGTGTTGCCGCAAATGCGTTACCGCTCGTATAATATTTTTATCGTTGCGTTAACAGTTTACATCGATCATAGTCGACCTAATAAGTATAGTATGTACCTATTTGGTTCTGGTGTAAACCCAATATTAATTTCATAATTTCATGTTCATTGTTTACAAAAAATTATAAATAATTGTAATAGTTATTGCATAGTAGTAAACACAGGTTTCTTCCCTTCACAACACGAGATATTTTCATTGTGAACTGAGGAGCACACTGCACATCTACGGATGCAAACAAACAGATTTTTGTAAAGTTAATTATATGTTATTTCGTAAATAAATAAATGAATCTAAAGGGTTATTAAAGTAAACGAAAAAATGGTTGATGATAAAAACTTAGATGCTTGAGGAACTCCAAAATTAGCGTAAATACTTCCAATGAGACCACATCAACAAACTGCCGGCAAGGAAACTTCCGGCAATTAGTACAACAAACTTTCTTATACAAGAAGAATCGGTCCGCTCTCTTTAGCTATTAAAAGAATTTAATATAATATGTGGGATATTATCTAGGTCAGTGGAGTTATTAAATTTTACTTGCAAAATGATCTTTCGTATGGTATTTTTAATTATTAACAGCTGGTTT
This sequence comes from Diogma glabrata, assembly GCA_963693315.1. Classification (NCBI taxonomy): domain Eukaryota; kingdom Metazoa; phylum Arthropoda; class Insecta; order Diptera; family Cylindrotomidae; genus Diogma; species Diogma glabrata. Next base: position 35,130 of record CAVNZG010001801.1, read on the forward strand.
TACAATATAAATATGCGGTATGGAGAGAAAAAAATTGACATTTACTTTCCTCCTCTTCCCGTCCACCACCTTTTCTCTTGCTCATTGTTCTGTTTGCTTTTGTGAAGAGACGTTAGACAGCGTGCCACGTGTTCGGTTCCACATGTTATGGTGAAATGAGTTCACACGAACAAAAATAAAAAATTAAACAAAACAACTTTTTAATGGGTACACATAGTCGATGGAAACATAAAAAAACTGATCGTCTCTTTTATCGTCGAAATTGACCTTTATGTTTTTTATAAATACCCAACTTCACCCATGAACATTCTCTTATTGAATTGTAATTTTTGTTCTGTCAGTTCCATGAGTTTTCTAAAAGACTGTAAGTTGTTTATTTTTGATATTTTTTGCTTTAAAAATTCCAACGAGTGTTGCGATTTCCATGATATGTTTTTGGGTAAAATTTCATATAGCTTAATTAATGCAATAATTGTAGTTAAAGTCATAGTTCAATTAAATAAATTTATTAGAAACATTTTTTTGCTTAATTAAAAGAAATTGTACGTTAGTAATATTTATATAAAATGTGTTTAGTTCAAAATTTTAATAACTAAATTTAAAAAAAAAAAACTTTTTAGAAAAAAATTTCTTTGTTGTATTGCTCGACATTGTTATATTCTTTGTGAATATAAATCCAGGAACAAGCGTTAACCTCAAAAGACTTTTAATAATAATTGTAATAGTAATTTCATTCAATTTATTCAAACATATGACCATACTTTTAACGTAATCTCTTAGGCTACGTACAGAGTGAAAGCGTTGAACGGTGCTGTGCGCAAAGCGGTGCTGTTTCGCGCTGGAGCAAAGCGGTTGACTGCGCCACAGTAATGCTTTACGCGAAGCTATATGCTACCACAAAAATTGATTTAATGGTTATTTTTCAAAATAAATTCATCATCAGAAGATGAGTTATTTTTAACTGAAACTCTTTATTTACGGTTAAAAATTTAAAAACGAAAAGTGGTATACATAAGATCAATTTAGATCGAAAAATCAAAGGTGAATTTCATCAGTTATATCCACAACTTCGGAGGATAAACAAAATTTTTTGAATGCACTAGAATGTCCATAGAGACATTTGATTATATTTTAATTTTAATTGAACCAAAATTATTAAAAATTTGGACCAATTTTATTAAAACGCCAATAACAGTTGTAAAAAATTAATAGTTCCTTAGTTACTTTGAGATAAGTGCCTAATTAAAAAAACAACTTACAATACTAAATTTGTGCAGTTCAAACTAAGTTATACTCCAGTAATAATATCCCGAGCAGAAATTTGTCAAGGCTCAAGTAAGGTCCTGATCAGGTTTGCCCTAGTCTAGATCAGACATTGGTAGGGCAGCCTGATTGGGCCCTGATCATAAGTGCAACGCTCTTGCCTATCAGATCCTGTTTAGGATAACCGGATCAGACCCTGATTGGGATAATCAGATCAGGCCCTGATTGGGATATCCCAACCAGACACTGATATATATTTATATATCATACAGGGTGAGTTTTTTAAAAAATGCCAGGCTTTTATCTCGAGAACGATGCTAGATGGGGCAAAATAACCCAGGGTGATATTTGTTAAGGGTCGAGGTGGACGTCTAGTGGTAATATTGAATGACCTTGAAACTCATAAGTATTGGAATTATATGCCAAAGTAGGGTTTTTTTAAATTAGAACCAAACATTTAAGGTTTTATTTTAATTAAGTAAACCAAACTACACACTTTTTGCTTACAATTTTTTTTTGTAAAGTGTACGATTTAGTAGATATGGTTAACATTGATTTGCACTAAGGCAAGCGTGTCTTCGCTAAGGTCTTCAGAAAAAAAAATAAAATTTCGATAAATTAAAAAAAAACAATGAAAATCATTCATTAATTTAAATATTATTGCATCGTGGTCTACTGCGTGAAATTGATTTTCGTTGTTTTTTTTTAATTTATTGAAATTTTATTTTTTTTTCTGAAGACCTTAGCGAAGACACGCTTGCTTTAGTGCAAATCAATGTTAACCATATCTACTAAATCGTACACTTTACAAAAAAATTTTGTAAGCAAAAAGTGTGTAGTTTGGTTTACTTAATTTAAAAAGACCCTTAAATATATGGGTTCTAATTTAAAAAACCTTACTTTAGCATATATCTCCAATACTTATGAGTTTCAAGGTCATTCAATATTACCACTAGACGTCCACCTCGATTCTTAACAAATATCACTCTGGGTTATTTTGTCCCATCTAGCATGGTTCTCGAGATAAAAGCCTGGCATTTTTTAAAAAACTCACCTTGTATACATAAATTAATGAAATTAAAATAAAAAAAGTCAGACAAGTGCGAATAAAATTCGCTCGTCAAGGGTTCCGTGAATGTAAAAGAACACAATATCAAAAATTATTGACAAAAAGTTGTGTTGTAATGTCCTTATATTTTCAGACCATAGACACATAACAAAATAAATGTTAAATTGTAAATGTCAATAGTAAATTACAATCAAATCTACATTGATCAAAAATAGCAAAAAAAATGTTAATTCAGGTTAAATATTATCCATAGATGTTTTTGGTAACTTAAAAAAGATTCAATTACACCAGCTTGTAAATGGATTAAATTTGATTATTTTTTCGGTCAATTGAGTGTTGAAATTTAGGGTGGAAAGCTACATACTAAAAATATTTTTTTTTTCAACAACACAAAAACTCTGCATTGCAAAATTCTAAAAAAAATCGTAACATTTCTTAAATTAAGTGCTCTTTCATATGACACCCTACTCATTTGGGTCAAAAATGGTTTTTTTCCCGCCCCACACCCATCCCATAAACACACAGAAATATAACTATTTGAGTCTTCGATATGATTTTCATTCAAGATTTACCAATATTCCTGTCTCTGTGAATATTTTCAAATTTTTCTTTCAGTCATCGTCGAAAGGTAGGGGGCGGCACGATCTGAATTTTGCCCTTTCTTATCCATAACTCAAAAACTGTGCTGTAGTTTTCGTACAAAACTTACCAAATTTCCTAACTCTGTGAAATTTTCCAACTTTTTCTGTCATTTAGTGTCGAAACGTATGGAAAGGGGGGGACGGTCTGAATTTTGCACTTTTTCGACAGTAACTCAAAAACTGGGCACCGCAAAATTCTAAAAACAATTCCAACGAATTTTAAATTAGATGTTCTTTCAAATGACACCCCACTCGCTTAAGTAAAAAAAAGTTTTTTTTTACCCCCTCTACCCCGGTCCTCTAAACACACAGAAATATAATTATTGGAGACTTCGCTATAGTTTTCGTACAAAATTTAGCAAATTTCCTAACTCTGTGAATTTTTACAAATTTTTCTGTCAATCAGTGTCGAAACGTATGGGGGGGAACGGTCTGGACTTTGCACTTTTTAGACAATAACTCAAAAACTGGCCACCGCAAAATTCTAAAAAAATTGCAGCGAACTCTAAATTAGGTTTTCTGTCAAATGACACCCCACTTGCTTGGGTCAAAAGATGTTTTTTTTTACCCCCTCTACCCCGGTCCTCTAAACACACAGAAATATAATTATTGGAGACTTCGCTATAGTTTTCGTACAAAATTTAGCAAATTTCCTAACTCTGTGAATTTTTACAAATTTTTCTGTCAATCAGTGTTGAAACGTATGGGGGAGAACGGTCTGAATTTTGCACTTTTTTGACAATAACTCAAAAACTGGGCACCGCAAAATTCTAAAAAAAATTGTAACGAATTTTAAATTAGATGTTCTTTCAAATGACACCCCACTCGCTTGAGTAAAAAAGAGTTTTTTTTTTACTTCCTCTACCCCGGTCCTCTAAACACACAGAAATATAATTATTGGAGACTTCGCTATAGTTTTTGTACAAAATTTACCAAATAACCTAACTCTGTGAATTTTCACAAATTTTTCTGTCAATCAGTGTCGAAACGTATGGGGGGGACGGTGTAAATTTTGCACTTTTTCGACAATAACTCAAAAACTGGGCAGATGCTCTTTCAAATGACACCCCACTCGCTTGGGTAAAAAAAAGTTTTTTTTTACCCCCTCTACCCCGGTCCTCTAAATACACAGAAATATAATTATTGAAGACTTCGCTATAGTTTTCGTACAAAATTTAGCAAATTTCCTAACTCTGTGAATTTTTACAAATTTTTCTGTCATCAGTGTCGAAACGTATTGGGGGGGGGTGGGAACGGTCTGAATTTCGCACTTTTTTTACAATATCTCAAAAACTGGGCACCCCAAAATTCTAAAAAAAACTGCAACGGATTCCAAATTAGATGCTCTTTCAAATGACACCCCACTCGCTTGGGTAAAACTAAGTTTTTTTTACCCCCTCTACCCCGGGGTCCTCTAAACACACAGAAATATAATTATTGGAGACTTCGCTATAGTTTTCGTACAAAATTTACCAAATTTTCTAACTCTGTGAATTTTTACAAATTTTTCTGTCAATCAGTGTCGAAACGTATGGGGAGGGGAACGGTCTGGACTTTGCACTTTTTCGACAATAACTCAAAAACTGGCCACCGCAAAATTCTAAAAAAAATTGCAACGAATTTTAAATTAGATGTTCTTTCAAATGACACCCCACTCGCTTGACTAAAAAAAAGTTTTTTTTTACTCCCTCTACCCCGGTCCTCTAAACACACAGAAATATAATTATTGGAGACTTCGCTATAGTTTTTGTACAAAATTTATCAAATTACCTAACTCTGTGAATTTTTACAAATTTTTCTGTCAATCAGTGTCGAAACGTATGGGGGGGGGGAACGGTCTGGGCTTTGCACTTTTTCGACAATAACTCAAAAACTGGCCACCGAAAAATTCTAAAAAAAAATTGCAACGAATTCTAAATTAGGTGCTCTATCAAATGTCACCCCACTCGCTTGGGTAAGAAAATGTTTTTTTTTACCCCCTCTACCCCGGTCCTCTAAACACACAGAAATATAATTATTGGAGACTTCGCTATAGTTTTTGTACAAAATTTAGCAAATTTCCAAACTCTGTGAATTTTTACAAATCTTTCTGTCTATCAGTGTCGAAACGTATGGGGAGGGGAACGGTCTGGACTTTGCACTTTTTCGACAATAACTCAAAAACTGGCCACCGCAAAATTCTAAAAAAAATTGCAACGAATTTTAAATTAGATGTTCTTTCAAATGACACCCCACTCGCTTGACTAAAAAAAAGTTTTTTTTTACTCCCTCTACCCCGGTCCTCTAAACACACAGAAATATAATTATTGGAGACTTCGCTATAGTTTTTGTATAAAATTTATCAAATTACCTAACTCTGTGAATTTTTACAAATTTTTCTGTCAATCAGTGTCGAAACGTATGGGGGGAACGGTCTGGGCTTTGCACTTTTTCGACAATAACTCAAAAACTGGCCACCGAAAAATTCTAAAAAAAAATTGCAACGAATTCTAAATTAGGTGCTCTATCAAATGTCACCCCACTCGCTTGGGTAAGAAAATGTTTTTTTTTACCCCTCTACCCCGTTCCTCTAAACACACAGAAATATAATTATTGGAGACTTCGCTATAGTTTTTTTACAAAATTTAGCAAATTTCCAAACTCTGTGAATTTTTACAAATCTTTCTGTCTATCAGTGTCGAAACGTATGGGGAGGGGAACGGTCTGGACTTTGCACTTTTTCGACAATAACTCAAAAACTGGCCACCGCAAAATTCTAAAAAAAATTGCAACGAATTTTAAATTAGATGTTCTTTCAAATGACACCCCACTCGCTTGACTAAAAAAAAGTTTTTTTTTACTCCCTCTACCCCGGTCCTCTAAACACACAGAAATATAATTATTGGAGACTTCGCTATAGTTTTTGTATAAAATTTATCAAATTACCTAACTCTGTGAATTTTTACAAATTTTTCTGTCAATCAGTGTCGAAACGTATGGGGGGAACGGTCTGGGCTTTGCACTTTTTCGACAATAACTCAAAAACTGGCCACCGAAAAATTCTAAAAAAAAATTGCAACGAATTCTAAATTAGGTGCTCTATCAAATGTCACCCCACTCGCTTGGGTAAGAAAATGTTTTTTTTTACCCCCTCTACCCCGGTCCTCTAAACACACAGAAATATAATTATTGGAGACTTCGCTATAGTTTTTGTACAAAATTTAGCAAATTTCCAAACTCTGTGAATTTTTACAAATCTTTCTGTCTATCAGTGTCGAAACGTAGGCTGGGGGTGGGGTAACGGTCTAAATTCGCCCTTTTTTGACAATAACTCAAAAACTGGGCATCGCAAAATTCTAAAAAAAATTGCTTTGTTTTTAGGGTTCCGTTTTTTATACGGAACACTATTGGTGAGAGTACAACGTGTTTTTCACATTATTTCGATTATCTCGTGAACCATTAATACGATGAACTTAAAATTTAAGGTGCTTATAAAACTAACCTATCCACACAAGATGGCAGGTTAAAAAATAAATAAAGTTGTGTTCGTTTGTTTTAAGGAGGTACGATGTAAAGCCTTTGAAAACATACATTTTTTTAGCGAGACGAGTAGGGTATCATATGAAAGGGCTTCATTTCAGCATTATTTAAAAATATATTTTGGAATTTTACACCTCACCATTTTTTGTATAATTTTGAAAAATGACGTTTTCGGGATGTTTTATTGCCCCGATTAACTCCGACCTTACTTCATCGAAAATCTTGAAATATATTTGGAATGATAGAAAATTGAGTAGGTTTTTAATGAAAAATATAGAAAAGTGGCAGACACTCATAACTATATTTATTAAAGGGGTGCGAATGTTAAGGGGTAAAAACATCATTTAAAACCAGGTCATGTGGGGTGTCATTTGAAAGAGCACTTGATTTTAGAAATATTGTCATTTTTTTTAGAATTTTGCAATGCATAGTTTTTGAATTATTATCAATAAAGTGACACAAAAAGTTGGTCCCCCCCCCCCTTGCATTTCGAGCCTAATTAATTAACAGAAAAATTTGAAAAAATTCAGAGACAGGAAGTTTGATAAACTCTGAACGAAAAATATAGCGAACTCTCAAATAATTATATTTTTGTGTTTTTAAGGGATTGGGGTGGGGAAGGGTGAAAAAAAACTTTTTTGACCCAAGCGAGTGTCATTTGAAAGAGGACCAAATTTCAGAAACTTTACAATTTTTTTTAGAATTTTGTGGTACACCGTTTTTGAGTTATTCTAAAAAATGTGCAAATTCCAGACCGTTCCCCCCCCCCCCCCCCCCCCCCCCCCCCCCCTACGTTTCGACACTGATTGACAGAAAAAATTGAAAAAATTCATAGACAGGAAATTTGCTATATTTTGAACGAAGATTATAGCGAACTCTCAAATAATTATATTTCTGTGTGTTTAGGGGAAGGGTGTAAGGAGGGTAAAAAAAACTTTTTTTGACCCAAGCGAGTGGGGTATCATTTGAAAGAGCACAAAATTTCCAAAACATTGCAATTGTTTTTAGAATTTTGCGGTACACAGTTTTTGAGTTATTCTAAAAAATGTGTAAATTCCAGACCGTTCCTCCCCCTACGTTTCGACACTGATAGACAGAAAAAATTAAAAAAATTCATAGAGACAGGAAGTTTGCTATATTTCGAACGAAAATTATAGCGAACTCTCAAATAATTATAGTTCTGTGTGTGGGGAGGGTAAAAAAAACTTTTTTGGAACCAAACGAGTGGGGTGTCATTTGGAAGAACACTTAATTTAAGAAACATTGCAACATTTTTTAGAATTCTGCGATGCACAGTTTTTTAGTTATTGATGAAAAAGTGCTATTTTAAGTCTATGTATACCACCCTATATTTCGACGCTGATTTATAGAACAAATATTCCCAATTTAGACCATTGAAATACTGGTTAAATCTTTCTTTAGCTAAACAGCTATGGATAAACAGCTATGGATAAGATTTAACCTCAAGTAACATTTTTGATCAATGTAGATGTGATTGACATTTACTATTGACGTTTACGATTAAACATTTATTCTGTTATACGTCCATAGTCTGGCGATATAAAGACTTTACAACATAACTTTATGTCATTTATTTTTGATATTGTGTTCTTTTACATTCACGGAACCCTTGGCGAGCGAATTTTATTCGCACTTTTCCGACTTTTTTTTAAATTAAGTGCTCTTTCAAATGACACCCCACTTGACCACATTTTAAATAGTGTTTTTACTCCTCCTCATTTCCACCCCCTTAATAAATCTACACGGATAAAAATAAAGCTATGATTGCAAGTCATAAGTTTTATTTAACATAATTATAAATGTTTATTCCCGACAACCACTTTTTATAATATTATTGCAATATTCATGACTTTAAGGCATTCATTTTTATGAATACTTAGTCATGGAATATAAAACGTTAGCATAAAATTTTGAAAAAAACAAAACAATGATTACTATTGATAAACAATGAATATCAAAATTATAATTTTTCATGCCTGATAATCATTTAATATTTAAAAATGTGCATATAATATAACTAGGAAGCATGAAATTTTGTGAATAGTAAGGTATAAAATAACTCATCCCATACATCATCACTAAATAATAATGTTTGTTTTTCAGTTATTTTATATGATTTGTAGTCATTGAGTATTCGAGTAAGTACGATTTTTAATTTTTGTTTTTTCAACTTTCTTCGTGAATTAAACAATTATTAAATTTATTAATTTAATAAAAATATTTTATTTTCTAACAACTTATTTCACTTCGTGAAGCTTCGTTTTGTTTCTTGTATACTACTTGGTATATCATTCCTTGGCAAAGGAAGTTATTGTCATATCATTTCATTATTTTACAATACCAATCGGTTCGATTAAAAAAAGTCTAGCGACAGGTATATCCGCTAGAAAAAAGTAGATTTCTTGATCAGACAGATATGCATACAAGTAGGATCAATGTATCAAATTAGTTAAAATCAAAAAACTAAGTAGAAACGGAATTATCCAACAAATTTCAATTTCAACTACAATTATACCATCACACATAATTTATAATCAAACATTATCAAACAATTTTATTTCAAAATCATCTTTTGTTGTTGTGTTTTTTTGTTCTTATTTAATCTTTTTCGAACGGTTACTTAGGGAAAAAAATAAAAACAAAAGAAAATTTGCTAATTTTCCTATGGTATTAAATGGCTTCAGATTTGTCTACAATAGGTACATTAAATTGCTTATAAAAATGGAACCTTTTGGGTTAGAAAGCTTGAATTTGGTGAAGCTTTAGTTTAAAAGAATGCTTAAAAGTTAAAATGAATTTAAATAACCTAAGCTGAAACATGATGAAAGCATTGCCTTTTGCATTTGTTTTCATTTCAACAGCCCTGGAGCCTCTACTTTAGACCTGAACTATTTTTTTTTTAATTTTGGAAAGATTTATATTGTATCTTTGTGTAAAAAAGTTTTCAAATGTGAGCTTGACCATTTTCACTAGATCAAGGACAAAAAAATTAGGCAAATTTTTAAAGCAGCTGATTTTGCAGGAACCTGGAGCGCCAAAGTTGTCATTTGGATAACAATGATAGAAATATGTTCAAATATTCAATATTTATAAATTTAATTAAAATATTATGATTCACACGGAAGCTATAGCGCCCTAGATTATTCGACTTTTTAGGCTCGAGCCGCTTAACTGGTATCCGGATATGGCCAGCTCACGAGCTTGTCCAAGACAATTTTTGCCGAAACATATACAAAAAGTTATTTTGGTGTAGGTCGAAAAATGCGACCGTGAGAGTGCCGCCAAATTCCGTTATATCTTATTTCGTTATATATATGGGTAATTTTTTTATAAACCGAACACCTTTCTGACCGACCCATTTTTGATTTGGCTGAAATTTTTTTTAGGGGTTTTTTATCGAAAAAAAGATATACGTGTTCGAGGATTTTTTTTTTTTGGAAAATAGACCTGTTCTAAATTTTGAGAATTTCGTGATTTTTGGCTTGAAGACTTATTTTCAAAAATTCATAACTTTGGTTTTATAGAAGATAAAAGCTTTTTCTTTTTTTATTTGAAAGTTAAAAAATAGAGTTTTTTAAAAATAAATATTTTCAACTAAAGTTATTAACAAATTCCTATTGTTATAAACAAATAAAATGTTAAAATTAAACTTTAACCATTTTCAACTAAAGTTATTAACGAACTCCTATTGTTATAAACAAATAAAATGTTAAAATTTAATTTTAACCATTGCCCCGCCCCATCCATGAAATTAATTTTTAATATAATCATCGTATTCAACGTTCAATTTCCTATAAAAGAGATTTTTTTTTTAATGGAGAAATGATATCTTCTGTTAGAAATAAATTAATTTATCGAGCGCGGGACGACAAAAAAATCTATATATGGGTTATTCTTTTACATACCGAACAGATTAGGACAAAATGTGACTAAGACATTTTTGATTCAGCTGAAAATTTGTTTACGGGTTCTATATAAACATAACGATATACTTGTTTGAGGATTTTTTTTTTAGGGAAAACAGAGCGGTTCTAAATGTCGAGAATTTTGTGATTTTTGGCTTGAAGACTTGTTTTCAAAGATTCATAACTTTTGGTTCTGGCAAAGATAGACACTTTTTGTCTATTTTATTTTAAAGAATAGAGATGCAATTTTAAAAAAAAGTGTTATTTATAAAAATTATTAACCCATATATAGATTTTTTTGTCGTCCCGCGCTCGATAAATTAATTTATTTCTAACAGAAGATATCATTTCTCCATTAAAAAAAAATACTTTTTTATAGGAAATTGAACGTTGAATACGATGATCGAAAACCGAAGTTATGAATTTTTGAAAATAAGTCTTCAAGCCAAAAATCACGAAATTCTCAAAATTTAGAACAGCTCTATTTTCCAAAAAAAAAAAAATCCTCGAACACGTATATCTTTTTTTTCGATAAAAAACCCCTAAAAAAAATTTCAGCCAAATCAAAAATGGGTCGGTCAGATTTTGTCCAAATCTGTTCGGTTTATAAAAGAATTACCCATATATATAAACTTTTTTTTCATTTTTATTTTCCGTCTCCGCTTATCATATATAGTCGTTTACCACCAAAATTTTTCCGAAACTCTGGGATGAAGCACTCCAATAAGTAGATTTTTATATGAAATCTACCTAAAACTACAAAATTATTATATTACAAGCAAACGGTAATAGAATCAAACGGTATTTATTTATATACTCTTTTAATTTATATATTGTCTATTTATTGATAGTGAAGAAACTGTCGAAAGGTATTTTATAGTCAAAAATTATTGTTCTATATGCAACTTTATTTTGTGAACATAGATTTTATTTTTCAGGGAAAGTTCAAAATATATTAGTAATAAATATTTACATACATTTATATTATTTATTTTCTTAAATTGTAAATTTCTAAATAATTTTTATAAATTATAAATGTTTATTCCTGATAACCACTTTTTATAATATTATTGCAATATCCATTACTTTAAGGCATACATTTTTTTGAACTCGTGGAATAGAAAAACCTCGCATAAAATATTATAAGAAACGAAACTGTGATCACAAGTCACAAACAAATAAATAGCAAAAATATAATTTTTCATACCTAATAATCATGTTGTACTAGGTCATTCAATAAGTCCGTAGGATGACACATAGATGGCGTTACTAGAATTTTTTCCATATGATTTTTATTTAGTACTAACCTTCAAACGATACGTGTATAAATTTGACAGCAATCTGACTATTTATTCGTGAGTTATAGCATTTTGTGTGAAACAACTTTTGTTTTTGAAAAAAAATGGAAAAAATTTGAATTTCGAATTTTAATAAAGCATTGCTTTTTGATGAAAAAAAATACAGTGGAAACCAAACAATGGCTTGATAAACATTATCCAAACTCTGCTCCATCGAGACAAATGGTAGAGAAGTGGATTGCTGAATTTAAATGTGGTCGTACCAGCACAAAAGATGCAGAGCGCAGTGGACGCCCAAATGAGGCTGTTATTCCAGAAAACATAAAAAAACTCCACAAATTGGTTATGAACGATCGCAAATTGAAGGTGCACGAAATAGCTGACATTGTAAAGGTAGCAGATGGTAGTGTTTTTACCATTTTACATGAACATTTGGGTATGCGAAAGCTCTGTGCAAATTGGGTGCCGCATGAGCTCACAGTCGACCAAAAACAACAATGAATCGATGCTTCGGAGGAGTCTATGGCACTGTTAAACCGCAATAAAATGGAATTCTATCGTAGATATATGACAATGGATGAGACATGGCTTCATAATTACACACCAGAATCCAAAAGACAGTCAGCTGAGTGGACAGCAGTCGACGAACCGAATCAAAAGCGAGCAAAGACGCAACAGTTGGCCGGTAAGGTGATGGCGTCTGTATTTTGGGATACGAACGGAATAATATTCATCGACTATCTCCAAAAAGGAACCACCATCAACAGCGAGTATTACTGTGAACTTTTGGATCGATTGAAGGCTGAAATCGCAAAGAAACGGCCACAATTGCAAAAGAAAAAAGTGTTGTTTCACCAAGATAATGCACCGTGTCACAGATCGATGAAAACGATGACAAAATTAAATGAATTGGGCTTTGAATTGCTTACCCACCCACCATATTCTCCAGATTTAGCCCCTAGCGACTTTTTCCTGTTTTCAGATCTCAAGAGAATGCTTGCTGGAAAGAAATTTAAGTCCAATGATGAAGTAATCGCTGAAAATGAGGCCTATTTTGACGAGAAAGAGAAATCGTACTATAAAAGTGGTATAGAAAAGTTGGAAAATCGCTATACTCGTTGTATCGCCATCG
>CAVNZG010001802.1:0-39258 GCA_963693315.1 Diogma glabrata
TACAACGCTTACGTAAGCTGATTTTAGTTAGCAAAAAACAATTATCTGAAATAAAGCACAAAACGATTTTTTTATAGAATTCAATACAATCCAATATAGTACATTATGATGCTAGGACGTAAAGCTAAAGATTTTGGACGGATGTGGAGTTTGCAAATCGAGGCGCTAGCCGAGATTTGCACCCACATTAAGTCCAAAATAGCTTACGTCCGTGCATCATATACTATTTTTTATTCGCCGCAAGCAAAATATTTTAAAAAAATTTGTTTATTCTAAATTAAAATTATAAATTTTCATAAATTTTAAAATAAAAATATGTGGAACAAGTAACCTTTGACAAAATATTTATTATTTTTTCCAAATTATTGTGTAGCTATGACAACAAATGATAACAACTATTTTAATTGAATGATGAAATTTTGAATTTAAGGGTTGCTTTGATAAAAATTTTTATTTTTCATAGAATTTAAACAAATACAAATGCTTTTTACTTTTTTGGACGTAGCTATGACAACAAAATAAATAGCTGAAAAGTGATACTTTAAGGCCGTAAATCACAGTAATAAAGTAACACTTTAATGTCTAGGCGAATAATAGTATATTATTGAATTAGGAGCTAAAGTCGTACTTTTTGTGTTGAGTCTATAGTTTGGCGGCCGACCGTAGGGAGGCCGACAATTATAGACGAAACACAAAAAGTCACTTTAGCTCCGAATTCAATACACTATTTTTTCGGCAAACGTTTAAATTTGTTTAAAAATATGATAATGATAATAAAATATGATATGATAATGCATCAAATTTTTTAAAAATATGTTTTAGGTAATAAATTTTCTGAAATTAATTTTTTTTTATTTTTATTCATTAAAATGAACTGAAATGCATTCTGTTTTGAACAAATTAATAATATCATTTTATTTTACTTTACTGCCGCCGTAAAAATATGAAAATTACTTTACAGCCGCCGTAAAAATATGAAAATTACTTTACAGCCGCCGTAAAAATATGGAAGTTACTTTACAGCCGCCGGCAGAAAAAGTAAAAATGACGTCACTTTTGCAGCCGCCGGCTAAAAAGTAAGACTTTAGCTACTCCCCAGCGGCAGTAAAGTTAAACTTTACAGCCGTTAGCCGAAAAAAAATATTTTTTGATTGCGATTTGAAATGTTATATACACATTTTCAATTGTTGTATTTCAGTTTTTGATTGCCTGGTATTTTTAAAATTAAATCAACAACATCAGAGGAAGGAAATTAAAATTCCGATTAATTACAACAATCCAGAGTTTACACTTTTATTTAATTCGAGTCTCTTATCATTCCTCAAAGTAATATTCACAAGTTAATACTTTCATATTTTTAAAATCGTTCTTACTTGTGAGAGTAAAAATATGGAGGGGCCGAAATCTCACAGCTCTGAGATATCAAGACTTCGGTCTGGGTTAAGGATTTTGATATAGTTTTCGGCAAAAAACTTTTATGAGCACGAAACATCAATACGTTGCCGGAAAATTATAATCAAAATGCCAAAAATATTGTTAAATCAAATAAAATCAAACTTTTTCAAAATTCCAAAAATATTCTAAAAATTAGAATAAAAGCAAATATTTAACTTTTTTTTTAAATTCCAATAATATTTATAAAATTCTTAAAAATCCAAACTTTTTCCAAAATTCTAAAAATATTGCAAAAATTATTACGATCTTTTTTCAATTTAAGGGGTTAATTTTTACTGAAACACGTTTACTCTTCTTGGAGACATATTCTTTATATTTCGGTCATTTTATTTGACCTTTTTTAAAAGCTAAAAAATTATATTCACAGAATTAATATATATTATATAAAAACATTATTTTAAAATTTGTTAAGTCTTACATTTATAAATGAGATATATTAAGAAGAAATTTTATGAGATGTAATACATCTCTATCCTCTCTAACAGCCTTTATTCCGGTGGAAAACTATATATTGCACTTAATTTAATGACTAACACAATTTTTTAAAAGATAATAATTAGGACAAAACAATTTTTTTAAAAACTCACAACCAAATTAAAATTATTCTAAAAAACTTCTTTAATTGACAAACTAAAAAGAATATAATTTTAAAAATTTTAAATTTTAAAACAAATTAAATTAAAGACAATTAAAAAAAATTAAAAAAGTTAAAAAAGTTCACTAGGTCAACCAAAATGGTCGACTTGTTGTTATAAATCAAATTGTTTAATTCAAACAGCAATGGAAAGGTTATCGCTTAATTTTTCTTGTTCTCAATTAAGAGACTTCAATTTTCCATTAGAGGAGAGAGAGATCTATATTCCCTACTTTTTTTTAAATTAACAATTAAACATATAGAATAAAAAAACAAAAAATCGAAAAACAAAAACATTATGATCAAAGAAGCGAAAAGTAAAAATCAAAACGGAAAAATATATAATAAATAATACTAGGAGGGCCCGGCGTGCTTCGCTACGCTTATAAATAAAGTTTTTGCGTAGACCACGCTTATAAATAAAGTTTTTGCGTAGACATTTTGTTGACGTAGAAGCAATGATTTCAAAAAGTGGTAATGAGAAATGCTAGCATATAATTTTTAATTTTTCTTTTTAAATATACACCCAATTCTGTTTTTACACGGTCTTTTTTTAGACGGTTTTGAAATAACACGGTCTAAAAAAAAATTTAAATTCGTTTTTACACGGTTTTATTCGAAATAGCACGGTTTAAATTTTTAAGAAAATATATATTTTTTTTTCTATATACAAAGTTAGGCATGCTTAGTGTTAATTATAATAAGTTATAAATTAACGTCTCTTAATATCCGAAGATACCATATCCAACTAGGGATTAGGATTAAGTTTAAGTTAAGTTTAAGTAATAAATTAAGTTTCTTTAAGAAGTTTATGAACGTTAACTTTAAAATTTTGAGGATTAAAGGTATCAGGGAAAACCTTTGCTGGTGAGACATTCCATACCATAGATGAGAGACTCTGCTGAAAAAATCACGCTGAAAAGGAACACTTCTGAACCTTTTTATATGAAGTGTAAAAGGATGGGCTACAAAATTTACTCTGGTGTTACGCAATAGGTTGCTAGTTCAGGTAAAATTGATTTTATCTCAGTGGAAGTTTGTTTATCCACAATGTATTAATAGAAAATTCTCATATCAGCAACATTCCTTCTGTGTTGCAAGGAATCTAACTCATTAATAAGAGTTGAGTTGCTAATTAGTTTAACAGCTCTGCGCTCAACAAACTCAATTTATTTCAAACTACTAAAATCAGATACACCCCATTTGTGAGAACAATACTCCATGCAGAGAGTATAAATGATTAAAAGAAGCTGTTCGCTATTGAAAAGCTTACGAAATCGTCCCCAAACCTCAATTTTTAAACAGCGTTCATAGCTAGGTTAAAAATATGAGAATTTCATTTCATATTGTTTTCAACTTCTATTCCTAGAAGTATGTATGTACAATTGATCAATTTTCTTTGAAGATTTTTTAACGCTAATCTTAAAGTTTGGAGGAAGAAAATTATTTTATCTTATTATACTCTTATTGATACTCTGGTGTTACGTGTCAAGTTTGCAGGTTTAGGTAAAATCGATTTGATTTAGATAGAAGCCCGTTTATCCAATATGTAAAATACCGTCAAATCAGCGACATACCAGGAATCAAGCTCATTAGTAAGATTTGAATTGCTGATCAATTTAACAGCCCTCTGTTGTATAAAATCAATCAAGACCTGTATGGTACACTCCATATGTAACAACAATAATCCATGCAGGGGCGATTACAAAACTTCTCCATTAAAAGAAGCATTTTGCTATTAAAAACCTAACCAAAAATTTTAGTTTTTAACAACTTTCTTAGTTAGGCTAAAAATATGAGAATTCCACTTAATATTATTTTTAATCTCAACTCGTAGAAGTCTAACGAATTCTTTCTCTTCAAGATCATTTTTCTTCAAAAATCAAACTTTAATGGAAATGGATTAGATGTTGATAACCTAGAAAAATAGCAAGCTTGAGTTTTGCTCGCGTTGAACTTAACATTTTTAGCAATACCCGATTCCATTAATGTTTTTAAATCAATATTTAATGACTCAATCACATTTGACCTAGTGTCATTAAACGCTGAGTATATATTAGGTATTTCAGGAGAAGCATTAAGCGTGCATCATTAGCAAAACTATGGATTTAATGAATCGTTGAGTGCAACAAGTCAATATAGATAAGAGCAGGAGTTGGGGATAGAGTGTAACTTTGAATAAGGCCTTTGAATAAGTTGAAAAGATATCTAATGAAAAACCGTCGACATTGACTTGAAATTTACGCTCAGATATAAAGATCTAAACTCAGTAAATAATTTGCTCGTCTAAGTCATAGCATCTCAATTTGCATATAAGATTGTTGAGCTATACTTTGCCAAATGTTATGACTATATCAATTAAACAGCACTGAAAGTCTCACTATGATTTTCAAGAGACTCGTTCCAGATATGTTTGACAAAGAAAGTAAATTTTTCGTCACTCTTTCTTTCGGTGAAAACCTCATTGTCTTTAAGTATTTTTGACCAATTAACTAAGAACCTCATATTTTTAAAATTAATGTTTTTTTTTTTCAAATATTTTAGCTACAATCGACCAGTTTGATATGGGTTTGTAATTTGTTGGATCCGTTTTCGTACCTTTTTTGGAACTGGCTGTGCCTACACTAGCCATTTCCCAAAAAAACTAATATTTTAAATTATATACGAAAAGCCTTACTAATATAAACAACCGATCTATATTGAACTATGTAGTCCGCCGTTGGAACAGCATGCTTGATCGAGGTGGTGAAACGTACGTTATCGCATTAGACATCTGAAAAGCATTTGATCGAATCTGGCATGCCAACTTCATGTAGACATAAAGCATATTCAAAATTGTCTCACCGATCAAAACATTTCGATATCTATCGATAGTTTTTCTTCTGAGTCTAAATTAATTATATCTGGTGTTCTCAGTTTTATTCCCCACTCTTTTTAATTTATATCAACGACCTGTTGAAAATTATCAGTAACACGACAAATAGTTTTGCAGATGATATACAGTACATTGCAAGGGTCACCTATCTTCAAAGGTAAAATGAATGAAAAAATAAATCTCGCTCGGAGAAACGTTGTTATAAATGTAAACGAGGTCCTTGAAGAAGAAAAGGACCGAGGACCGAGAAAAAGTCGCCGATTGGGGTAAAAAATTTAGTCAATTCTAATTCCACCAAAACACAGCTATTGATTGTTTTCAGATCATAGACCGAGTTCCCAATGATACACCCATTAATATCTATGACGAACAAATAGCCTCCTAAATAGATGTGAAAAATATTTCATTCCGCATAATTTACTCCACATTTATAAGTTCTACATTCGTCCATGCATGGAATATTGTTGTCAAGTCTTGTGTGGTTCATCTATTTCGATCTAGGCTCTTTTAGATTATGTTCAAAAGCATGCTTTACGAATTGTTGGCGACCGAAATTTAACATCAAATCTTGATTTCCTACAACATTGTCGCACTGTTGCTAATCTCTGATTTAGTTTTTGTTTTTTTATCAAACGAACTGTGCATACATGCACAAAACATTTAATTTGGCTTTTATATAGACTCTTAATAGTTTTTTGTACAAATCATTTTATTCTACCTATTTGTTACAGAAATAAAGGGAACCTATCCCCTTTTTTTCTATGTGCTGCATGTCTTTTTATGCACGGTTTTTTTTTACACGTCTTTTTCTGGAACGTATCTACCGTGTAAAAACAGAATTGGGTGTATGAATGAAAAATAATCAGAACTCTAGCTGATCAGTTCGGATATATGACAAATTAGCGATCAAATAAGTTAGAGATCAAATAAGCTTACTTGAAAAGCATTTCTCATTACCACTTTTTGAAATCATTGCTTCTACGTCAACAAAATGTCTACGCAAAAACTTTATTTATAAGCGTGGTTTACGCAAAAACTTTATTTATAAGCGTAGCGAAGCACGCCGGACCCTCCTAGTACTCATAAAAGAGGAAAAGGTTTTTGAGAAAAGTGAGAAGAAATCAGGTAACAATGACTTCTGGGAAGACGATATTTTTTGTGAAAACTCTATCATCTTTGAACAAATGACCTTGGTCAGATGTATCATAAATATAAAATTTCAAACATTCAAACGCACGCACTCTACTTGCAGCAACATACAATTGACCATGTGTGAATACAGGTTCTTTAAGTAAAATGGCAACTCTGTTGAATGTCTGACCTTGAGATTTATTAATAGTCATAGCAAAAGCAGGAATAATAGGGAATTGAGTTCTTTGAAATTTAAATGGAAGAAGAGTTCCAGAATAAGTCAAATGAATGCGGAATTAGAATGCGTACACCTCGCATGACACCAGTCAAAACTTCACAATCTATTGAATTTCGGTGCATAACTTTTACACGCATTCGTGTTCCATTTACTAATGCTTGATCTGTATTTAAATTACATATGAGGAGAACAATGCAATTCACTTTCAAATTTAATTTATGAGGTGGCAAACCTCCTACACTCAATTTATTTAAAAATTCTATTGGAAAATTGTTCTGCTCACGAATGTCATCACAAACAACTTTATCAAAACTAAAATATGCTTTCTCCTCTCCTGGCATAATACTCAAGATTTTAGAATTGATTTCATTGCAATCATTGTTTTTGGGGGCTAAAATGACGGAACAAAAAATGTCATCAGATAAAATTGTATCAGAAATATTTCCAAAAATGTCTTCAATAATATTGTCTGGATTGGCAATCAAATTATGAGGAATTTCAATGATATCTAAACCAAACTGTGGAAAACTTTGCATATCACCATTACCGAGTCTTCTAAGAAATTCTACAAATTCAATTTCATGAGGGAGAGCTCTCATGTTTTGATTTAATTTCAAAATTTTAAAGTTAATAAATTCTTGCCAAGATGTATCATGTAATACAATTTTCAATTAAAATAGAACGTGAGCCATGCGGTATAACTGGAAGAATTTGGCGAAAGTCACCGCTCAGTAAAAGAGTTTTACCTGCAAACAGTTTATTTTTATTTTCTTCGTTTGGAGTCAAATCTCTTAACAAACGATCAATTAATTTTAAAGAATGAATAGAACACATTGAAATTTCATCTATAATAATGATTGATGCATTATTAATATATGTGCCATGTACACTGTTTGGCGTTATATTTGGCATTGAATTCTCTAATAATGGAATTGGTAATTTGAAAACATTATGCAAAGTTCGCCCCACAATCAAAAGAGTTGATGCAATACCACTGAAGGCAGTTACACGGTTTTATTCGAAATAGCACGGTTTAAATTTTTAAGAAAATATATATTTTTTTTTCTATATACAAAGTTAGGCATGCTTAGTGTTAATTATAATAAGTTATAAATTAACGTCTCTTAATATCCGAAGATACCATATCCAACTAGGGATTAGGATTAAGTTTAAGTTAAGTTTAAGTAATAAATTAAGTTTCTTTAAGAAGTTTATGAACGTTAACTTTAAAATTTTGAGGATTAAAGGTATCAGGGAAAACCTTTGCTGGTGAGACATTCCATACCATAGATGAGAGACTCTGCTGAAAAAATCACGCTGAAAAGGAACACTTCTGAACCTTTTTATATGAAGTGTAAAAGGATGGGCTACAAAATTTACTCTGGTGTTACGCAATAGGTTGCTAGTTCAGGTAAAATTGATTTTATCTCAGTGGAAGTTTGTTTATCCACAATGTATTAATAGAAAATTCTCATATCAGCAACATTCCTTCTGTGTTGCAAGGAATCTAACTCATTAATAAGAGTTGAGTTGCTAATTAGTTTAACAGCTCTGCGCTCAACAAACTCAATTTATTTCAAACTACTAAAATCAGATACACCCCATTTGTGAGAACAATACTCCATGCAGAGAGTATAAATGATTAAAAGAAGCTGTTCGCTATTGAAAAGCTTACGAAATCGTCCCCAAACCTCAATTTTTAAACAGCGTTCATAGCTAGGTTAAAAATATGAGAATTTCATTTCATATTGTTTTCAACTTCTATTCCTAGAAGTATGTATGTACAATTGATCAATTTTCTTTGAAGATTTTTTAACGCTAATCTTAAAGTTTGGAGGAAGAAAATTATTTTATCTTATTATACTCTTATTGATACTCTGGTGTTACGTGTCAAGTTTGTAGGTTTAGGTAAAATCGATTTGATTTAGATAGAAGCCCGTTTATCCAATATGTAAAATACCGTCAAATCAGCGACATACCAGGAATCAAGCTCATTAGTAAGATTTGAATTGCTGATCAATTTAACAGCCCTCTGTTGTATAAAATCAATCAAGACCTGTATGGTACACTCCATATGTAACAACAATAATCCATGCAGGGGCGATTACAAAACTTCTCCATTAAAAGAAGCATTTTGCTATTAAAAACCTAACCAAAAATTTTAGTTTTTAACAACTTTCTTAGTTAGGCTAAAAATATGAGAATTCCACTTAATATTATTTTTAATCTCAACTCGTAGAAGTCTAACGAATTCTTTCTCTTCAAGATCATTTTTCTTCAAAAATCAAACTTTAATGGAAATGGATTAGATGTTGATAACCTAGAAAAATAGCAAGCTTGAGTTTTGCTCGCGTTGAACTTAACATTTTTAGCAATACCCGATTCCATTAATGTTTTTAAATCAATATTTAATGACTCAATCACATTTGACCTAGTGTCATTAAACGCTGAGTATATATTAGGTATTTCAGGAGAAGCATTAAGCGTGCATCATTAGCAAAACTATGGATTTAATGAATCGTTGAGTGCAACAAGTCAATATAGATAAGAGCAGGAGTTGGGGATAGAGTGTATCTTTGAATAAGGCCTTTGAATAAGTTGAAAAGATATCTAATGAAAAACCGTCGACATTGACTTGAAATTTACGCTCAGATATAAAGATCTAAACTCAGTAAATAATTTGCTCGTCTAAGTCATAGCATCTCAATTTGCATATAAGATTGTTGAGCTATACTTTGCCAAATGTTATGACTATATCAATTAAACAGCACTGAAAGTCTCACTATGATTTTCAAGAGACTCGTTCCAGATATGTTTGACAAAGAAAGTAAATTTTTCGTCACTCTTTCTTTCGGTGAAAACCTCATTGTCTTTAAGTATTTTTGACCAATTAACTAAGAACCTCATATTTTTAAAATTAATGTTTTTTTTTTTCAAATATTTTAGCTACAATCGACCAGTTTGATATGGGTTTGTAATTTGTTGGATCCGTTTTCGTACCTTTTTTGGAACTGGCTGTGCCTACACTAGCCATTTCCCAAAAAAACTAATATTTTAAATTATATACGAAAAGCCTTACTAATATAAACAACCGATCTATATTGAACTATGTAGTCCGCCGTTGGAACAGCATGCTTGATCGAGGTGGTGAAACGTACGTTATCGCATTAGACATCTGAAAAGCATTTGATCGAATCTGGCATGCCAACTTCATGTAGACATAAAGCATATTCAAAATTGTCTCACCGATCAAAACATTTCGATATCTATCGATAGTTTTTCTTCTGAGTCTAAATTAATTATATCTGGTGTTCTCAGTTTTATTCCCCACTCTTTTTAATTTATATCAACGACCTGTTGAAAATTATCAGTAACACGACAAATAGTTTTGCAGATGATATACAGTACATTGCAAGGGTCACCTATCTTCAAAGGTAAAATGAATGAAAAAATAAATCTCGCTCGGAGAAACGTTGTTATAAATGTAAACGAGGTCCTTGAAGAAGAAAAGGACCGAGGACCGAGAAAAAGTCGCCGATTGGGGTAAAAAATTTAGTCAATTCTAATTCCACCAAAACACAGCTATTGATTGTTTTCAGATCATAGACCGAGTTCCCAATGATACACCCATTAATATCTATGACGAACAAATAGCCTCCTAAATAGATGTGAAAAATATTTCATTCCGCATAATTTACTCCACATTTATAAGTTCTACATTCGTCCATGCATGGAATATTGTTGTCAAGTCTTGTGTGGTTCATCTATTTCGATCTAGGCTCTTTTAGATTATGTTCAAAAGCATGCTTTACGAATTGTTGGCGACCGAAATTTAACATCAAATCTTGATTTCCTACAACATTGTCGCACTGTTGCTAATCTCTGATTTAGTTTTTGTTTTTTTATCAAACGAACTGTGCATACATGCACAAAACATTTAATTTGGCTTTTATATAGACTCTTAATAGTTTTTTGTACAAATCATTTTATTCTACCTATTTGTTACAGAAATAAAGGGAACCTATCCCCTTTTTTTCTATGTGCTGCATGTCTTTTTATGCACGGTTTTTTTTTACACGTCTTTTTCTGGAACGTATCTACCGTGTAAAAACAGAATTGGGTGTATGAATGAAAAATAATCAGAACTCTAGCTGATCAGTTCGGATATATGACAAATTAGCGATCAAATAAGTTAGAGATCAAATAAGCTTACTTGAAAAGCATTTCTCATTACCACTTTTTGAAATCATTGCTTCTACGTCAACAAAATGTCTACGCAAAAACTTTATTTATAAGCGTGGTTTACGCAAAAACTTTATTTATAAGCGTAGCGAAGCACGCCGGACCCTCCTAGTACTCATAAAAGAGGAAAAGGTTTTTGAGAAAAGTGAGAAGAAATCAGGTAACAATGACTTCTGGGAAGACGATATTTTTTGTGAAAACTCTATCATCTTTGAACAAATGACCTTGGTCAGATGTATCATAAATATAAAATTTCAAACATTCAAACGCACGCACTCTACTTGCAGCAACATACAATTGACCATGTGTGAATACAGGTTCTTTAAGTAAAATGGCAACTCTGTTGAATGTCTGACCTTGAGATTTATTAATAGTCATAGCAAAAGCAGGAATAATAGGGAATTGAGTTCTTTGAAATTTAAATGGAAGAAGAGTTCCAGAATAAGTCAAATGAATGCGGAATTAGAATGCGTACACCTCGCATGACACCAGTCAAAACTTCACAATCTATTGAATTTCGGTGCATAACTTTTACACGCATTCGTGTTCCATTTACTAATGCTTGACCTGTATTTAAATTACATATGAGGAGAACAATGCAATTCACTTTCAAATTTAATTTATGAGGTGGCAAACCTCCTACACTCAATTTATTTAAAAATTCTATTGGAAAATTGTTCTGCTCACGAATGTCATCACAAACAACTTTATCAAAACTAAAATATGCTTTCTCCTCTCCTGGCATAATACTCAAGATTTTAGAATTGATTTCATTGCAATCATTGTTTTTGGGGGCTAAAATGACGGAACAAAAAATGTCATCAGATAAAATTGTATCAGAAATATTTCCAAAAATGTCTTCAATAATATTGTCTGGATTGGCAATCAAATTATGAGGAATTTCAATGATATCTAAACCAAACTGTGGAAAACTTTGCATATCACCATTACCGAGTCTTCTAAGAAATTCTACAAATTCAATTTCATGAGGGAGAGCTCTCATGTTTTGATTTAATTTCAAAATTTTAAAGTTAATAAATTCTTGCCAAGATGTATCATGTAATACAATTTTCAATTAAAATAGAACGTGAGCCATGCGGTATAACTGGAAGAATTTGGCGAAAGTCACCGCTCAGTAAAAGAGTTTTACCTGCAAACAGTTTATTTTTATTTTCTTCGTTTGGAGTCAAATCTCTTAACAAACGATCAATTAATTTTAAAGAATGAATAGAACACATTGAAATTTCATCTATAATAATGATTGATGCATTATTAATATATGTGCCATGTACACTGTTTGGCGTTATATTTGGCATTGAATTCTCTAATAATGGAATTGGTAATTTGAAAACATTATGCAAAGTTCGCCCCACAATCAAAAGAGTTGATGCAATACCACTGAAGGCAGTTACACGGTTTTATTCGAAATAGCACGGTTTAAATTTTTAAGAAAATATATATTTTTTTTTCTATATACAAAGTTAGGCATGCTTAGTGTTAATTATAATAAGTTATAAATTAACGTCTCTTAATATCCGAAGATACCATATCCAACTAGGGATTAGGATTAAGTTTAAGTTAAGTTTAAGTAATAAATTAAGTTTCTTTAAGAAGTTTATGAACGTTAACTTTAAAATTTTGAGGATTAAAGGTATCAGGGAAAACCTTTGCTGGTGAGACATTCCATACCATAGATGAGAGACTCTGCTGAAAAAATCACGCTGAAAAGGAACACTTCTGAACCTTTTTATATGAAGTGTAAAAGGATGGGCTACAAAATTTACTCTGGTGTTACGCAATAGGTTGCTAGTTCAGGTAAAATTGATTTTATCTCAGTGGAAGTTTGTTTATCCACAATGTATTAATAGAAAATTCTCATATCAGCAACATTCCTTCTGTGTTGCAAGGAATCTAACTCATTAATAAGAGTTGAGTTGCTAATTAGTTTAACAGCTCTGCGCTCAACAAACTCAATTTATTTCAAACTACTAAAATCAGATACACCCCATTTGTGAGAACAATACTCCATGCAGAGAGTATAAATGATTAAAAGAAGCTGTTCGCTATTGAAAAGCTTACGAAATCGTCCCCAAACCTCAATTTTTAAACAGCGTTCATAGCTAGGTTAAAAATATGAGAATTTCATTTCATATTGTTTTCAACTTCTATTCCTAGAAGTATGTATGTACAATTGATCAATTTTCTTTGAAGATTTTTTAACGCTAATCTTAAAGTTTGGAGGAAGAAAATTATTTTATCTTATTATACTCTTATTGATACTCTGGTGTTACGTGTCAAGTTTGTAGGTTTAGGTAAAATCGATTTGATTTAGATAGAAGCCCGTTTATCCAATATGTAAAATACCGTCAAATCAGCGACATACCAGGAATCAAGCTCATTAGTAAGATTTGAATTGCTGATCAATTTAACAGCCCTCTGTTGTATAAAATCAATCAAGACCTGTATGGTACACTCCATATGTAACAACAATAATCCATGCAGGGGCGATTACAAAACTTCTCCATTAAAAGAAGCATTTTGCTATTAAAAACCTAACCAAAAATTTTAGTTTTTAACAACTTTCTTAGTTAGGCTAAAAATATGAGAATTCCACTTAATATTATTTTTAATCTCAACTCGTAGAAGTCTAACGAATTCTTTCTCTTCAAGATCATTTTTCTTCAAAAATCAAACTTTAATGGAAATGGATTAGATGTTGATAACCTAGAAAAATAGCAAGCTTGAGTTTTGCTCGCGTTGAACTTAACATTTTTAGCAATACCCGATTCCATTAATGTTTTTAAATCAATATTTAATGACTCAATCACATTTGACCTAGTGTCATTAAACGCTGAGTATATATTAGGTATTTCAGGAGAAGCATTAAGCGTGCATCATTAGCAAAACTATGGATTTAATGAATCGTTGAGTGCAACAAGTCAATATAGATAAGAGCAGGAGTTGGGGATAGAGTGTAACTTTGAATAAGGCCTTTGAATAAGTTGAAAAGATATCTAATGAAAAACCGTCGACATTGACTTGAAATTTACGCTCAGATATAAAGATCTAAACTCAGTAAATAATTTGCTCGTCTAAGTCATAGCATCTCAATTTGCATATAAGATTGTTGAGCTATACTTTGCCAAATGTTATGACTATATCAATTAAACAGCACTGAAAGTCTCACTATGATTTTCAAGAGACTCGTTCCAGATATGTTTGACAAAGAAAGTAAATTTTTCGTCACTCTTTCTTTCGGTGAAAACCTCATTGTCTTTAAGTATTTTTGACCAATTAACTAAGAACCTCATATTTTTAAAATTAATGTTTTTTTTTTTCAAATATTTTAGCTACAATCGACCAGTTTGATATGGGTTTGTAATTTGTTGGATCCGTTTTCGTACCTTTTTTGGAACTGGCTGTGCCTACACTAGCCATTTCCCAAAAAAACTAATATTTTAAATTATATACGAAAAGCCTTACTAATATAAACAACCGATCTATATTGAACTATGTAGTCCGCCGTTGGAACAGCATGCTTGATCGAGGTGGTGAAACGTACGTTATCGCATTAGACATCTGAAAAGCATTTGATCGAATCTGGCATGCCAACTTCATGTAGACATAAAGCATATTCAAAATTGTCTCACCGATCAAAACATTTCGATATCTATCGATAGTTTTTCTTCTGAGTCTAAATTAATTATATCTGGTGTTCTCAGTTTTATTCCCCACTCTTTTTAATTTATATCAACGACCTGTTGAAAATTATCAGTAACACGACAAATAGTTTTGCAGATGATATACAGTACATTGCAAGGGTCACCTATCTTCAAAGGTAAAATGAATGAAAAAATAAATCTCGCTCGGAGAAACGTTGTTATAAATGTAAACGAGGTCCTTGAAGAAGAAAAGGACCGAGGACCGAGAAAAAGTCGCCGATTGGGGTAAAAAATTTAGTCAATTCTAATTCCACCAAAACACAGCTATTGATTGTTTTCAGATCATAGACCGAGTTCCCAATGATACACCCATTAATATCTATGACGAACAAATAGCCTCCTAAATAGATGTGAAAAATATTTCATTCCGCATAATTTACTCCACATTTATAAGTTCTACATTCGTCCATGCATGGAATATTGTTGTCAAGTCTTGTGTGGTTCATCTATTTCGATCTAGGCTCTTTTAGATTATGTTCAAAAGCATGCTTTACGAATTGTTGGCGACCGAAATTTAACATCAAATCTTGATTTCCTACAACATTGTCGCACTGTTGCTAATCTCTGATTTAGTTTTTGTTTTTTTATCAAACGAACTGTGCATACATGCACAAAACATTTAATTTGGCTTTTATATAGACTCTTAATAGTTTTTTGTACAAATCATTTTATTCTACCTATTTGTTACAGAAATAAAGGGAACCTATCCCCTTTTTTTCTATGTGCTGCATGTCTTTTTATGCACGGTTTTTTTTTACACGTCTTTTTCTGGAACGTATCTACCGTGTAAAAACAGAATTGGGTGTATGAATGAAAAATAATCAGAACTCTAGCTGATCAGTTCGGATATATGACAAATTAGCGATCAAATAAGTTAGAGATCAAATAAGCTTACTTGAAAAGCATTTCTCATTACCACTTTTTGAAATCATTGCTTCTACGTCAACAAAATGTCTACGCAAAAACTTTATTTATAAGCGTGGTTTACGCAAAAACTTTATTTATAAGCGTAGCGAAGCACGCCGGACCCTCCTAGTACTCATAAAAGAGGAAAAGGTTTTTGAGAAAAGTGAGAAGAAATCAGGTAACAATGACTTCTGGGAAGACGATATTTTTTGTGAAAACTCTATCATCTTTGAACAAATGACCTTGGTCAGATGTATCATAAATATAAAATTTCAAACATTCAAACGCACGCACTCTACTTGCAGCAACATACAATTGACCATGTGTGAATACAGGTTCTTTAAGTAAAATGGCAACTCTGTTGAATGTCTGACCTTGAGATTTATTAATAGTCATAGCAAAAGCAGGAATAATAGGGAATTGAGTTCTTTGAAATTTAAATGGAAGAAGAGTTCCAGAATAAGTCAAATGAATGCGGAATTAGAATGCGTACACCTCGCATGACACCAGTCAAAACTTCACAATCTATTGAATTTCGGTGCATAACTTTTACACGCATTCGTGTTCCATTTACTAATGCTTGACCTGTATTTAAATTACATATGAGGAGAACAATGCAATTCACTTTCAAATTTAATTTATGAGGTGGCAAACCTCCTACACTCAATTTATTTAAAAATTCTATTGGAAAATTGTTCTGCTCACGAATGTCATCACAAACAACTTTATCAAAACTAAAATATGCTTTCTCCTCTCCTGGCATAATACTCAAGATTTTAGAATTGATTTCATTGCAATCATTGTTTTTGGGGGCTAAAATGACGGAACAAAAAATGTCATCAGATAAAATTGTATCAGAAATATTTCCAAAAATGTCTTCAATAATATTGTCTGGATTGGCAATCAAATTATGAGGAATTTCAATGATATCTAAACCAAACTGTGGAAAACTTTGCATATCACCA
Organism: Diogma glabrata; assembly: GCA_963693315.1. Taxonomy (NCBI): domain Eukaryota; kingdom Metazoa; phylum Arthropoda; class Insecta; order Diptera; family Cylindrotomidae; genus Diogma; species Diogma glabrata. Next base: position 16,169 of record CAVNZG010001802.1, read on the forward strand.
TTACCGAGTCTTCTAAGAAATTCTACAAATTCAATTTCATGAGGGAGAGCTCTCATGTTTTGATTTAATTTCAAAATTTTAAAGTTAATAAATTCTTGCCAAGATGTATCATGTAATACAATTTTCAATTAAAATAGAACGTGAGCCATGCGGTATAACTGGAAGAATTTGGCGAAAGTCACCGCTCAGTAAAAGAGTTTTACCTGCAAACAGTTTATTTTTATTTTCTTCGTTTGGAGTCAAATCTCTTAACAAACGATCAATTAATTTTAAAGAATGAATAGAACACATTGAAATTTCATCTATAATAATGATTGATGCATTATTAATATATGTGCCATGTACACTGTTTGGCGTTATATTTGGCATTGAATTCTCTAATAATGGAATTGGTAATTTGAAAACATTATGCAAAGTTCGCCCCACAATCAAAAGAGTTGATGCAATACCACTGAAGGCAGTTACAATACACGAAAGATTTAATAAACTAAATTTATGAATGATTGCCGTTTGAACAAAAGTTTTGCCACAACCTGCATGAGCTGTCAAGAAAAAAACATTACTTCCAGTATCATGGAATTGAGCTTCACGCAAAACAATATCAATCACACTACGTTGCTCATTATTTGCATTTTCATACATTCTATCGAAAACTATAGCTTCTTCTTCAATATCAAAATGCCCTACATCGCCAATCTGTAAGTTATATTGTGGAATCGGAAGACCAAGATCACCACATGAAGTATTATGTGTAAGAAGAATTTCATTAATTTCAATCAAGGCTCGATTAATTGACACATCTTCATCGTAATTTCGTAAAAAGTCTTCAATCATACTATTTCTAAATTCAATCCATAAAGCTAAAGCATTCGGAGGAACATTCAAACCACAGATAAATGCAAATAATTGACGAAACTGTTTTGGTGATTGAATTTCTGAAGCTTCAAGTAAACATTCACGCCATTCATTATCATTTGTTGCAATACCTCGAGCTTCACATGCTGCAACAAATGTAGGGTACTCAACACCTTCATACATACGTAGATCAGAAAAAGATTTTGGACCACGAACATGCAACAGAAGTAAACGCATATGAAACAATTCTATATCTTTTGAAGAATCCATATATAATCGAGCAACAACTTTATCAGCCCCACGTTGTCTTCTTTTCCACGATTTACTTTGATCATGCCAAACATAATGTAATGGTAATTCTGTATACAAAAACTCATTAGCTAAATTATCAATGGAATTCAAATGGAAAAATGCTAACAATTTTGTTCTTGATACATTCGCGACTGCACCAGCCACATTACCATTCCTGATATAAACATTTTGTCTATTAGGCAAATGACAATCAAGTCGAATGATTGTATGAGATTGAAAATGCATTGGAAATTCAAATATGCGCCAAGCAGCTTCAGTCGAACCAACATACCGTCCATTCAAAAAATCTTGAATTTCATTTCCCACAATCGCATCATCATTATTCACTGCATTCTCTCCATTCACTCTCAATTCAACATTGGCAGAATCATGCCCTTTATATACATACTTGTAAACATATTTGACACTTTTAACAGTCGTACATATTTCTACGTTAATATGACAATTGAATTTTGCAAGAAGATAAGGATTATATGGAACAACATATCTATTATCAAGAGATGCACCACGTACATCAACACTCATACCATTATCACGTCGACGGTACAAAGGATAACCATTCACAGATTCTTTAGTATTTTCAGAAAAAGGTTTTGGAAAATTCTTTCTACATTTACCATCTCTCATACAAACAGAATTGGGATTTAGAGCACCACATGGTCCATGCATCATATGACGTTTCACATATTCATGTAATTTAGGAAAAAGAATGGGATCAGGGATTTCAGTACATACAAATTTATTAATCATTTCATTTGCATCAATTCTATCTTCATCTGATAAATTTAACAAAATATGAGCATGCGGCGTTTTTGAAATTCAATGGTATATATAAGTGCTTTGACAGAACCGAAAATCTTTTTTTTCATTAAACAATCTATGAGCTCTTTAAGTTTCACTTTAAACACACGCACAACAATATCAGTACGAAAATTCGAAGACTCATAATTACTCAAATTATCAACAATTTCTGGCCATTGAGGATTACATGTCATTGTTATAAATAAAGAAGGTTTACCGAAATGTTGTACAATAGACATTGCATCCAAGTAATTTTGATACATGTTACGTGGTGAACCGGTGAAAGAAGATGGCAAAATTACTTTACGACCAACTACTTGCATATTATCATCGCCATTGCGATTTTGATGCAAGAAATCTGTTAAATTATTGTACAAATCAGCACGAAGAGCAGATTGATTTGAACGAATGTAATGAAGCCGTGTACCTTCGATACGAACATACATATCAACAATCCATTGAAGAAATAATTTTTGAGAACGATGCAAAAGACTAAAACCATCACGTATAGCAAGGCGATAAGAATCGATAAGATGCATATTGCAACATTGTAACTTTTGTACGTGACACATTAGCACGTGAAGTTGAAACTAAATTATGTGGAATATTAACGTGCCACCCAGTATCACCATTTGGAAACAACAAAGGATAAGCTAAAGGATCCAAAGAAGAATCAAGGACAGAAACAGAACGAATTTCATTTGCATTTTTTGAAAAAACAATCATATTTCTTTCAAAAGGTGGTCACCATCATCATTTTTAAAAATAGCAGCCACATCAGTTTGAACAGCATCATTAAAACGACGAATATCACATTCTCTGTTAACTTTTATAACCATTGACACATCAGCAGTAAGGTTCTCAGGTCTTTCACAAAATTCATGCATTGATTTGAAATAACGAACAAAAGGATTCACACGATCTAACTCAAAACCTATCTCACGCATAAGAAAAACTTCACATACATTGGCATTTCTATTCATTCTCATATTAGCAGCAGTATCAACATCATAAAAATATAATTGTGCATACATTGGAGGTCGACCATAAGCAGGAATTAAAGCACCAGTACGATGATAAAAAATATTATGAATTTTAAAATGATAAATACCACGTGCAGTAGAATCCGCTATATTACATTCAGAACTGATCATTGCAAATGCAGAATTATAGGAACGAATATTTGAAAGAAAAATTTTAGAACGTTTTTTTATAGCATTATCATTTGAATTCAATCCTTCGAAAATATTAGAGAAAAATGCATTTTCAGAAAGAGGAGGTAAATTGACTTTGCCTTTATGGCAACACAAAGAAAACGCTTCATTATTATTTGAAGTAACTTCTCTTGCAAAATGTTTGGCATGACAAAAACGACAACTCATATCCAAAGCACCACAAACATACGAATCAAAGTTACCTGGAATCACATTCAAAGCACACTTGAACGAATCTCTCAAAATTACAAAGGGAATTTCATCATTCACCACATTCAATTCTAAATCATTATTCATTTCTTCATTCGCAACATTCATGACACCATTCATGACACCGTTCATGACACCATTCATATCATCAACATTCACTTCATCATTCACAACAATCATTCCTACATCAGCTTCAGCATTCATTCCATCATTATTACCATTCATTTCATCATTCATAAAATCAACATTATTACGCATATTACTCTTTTATTCCGACGACTCGATCTACCACTCGCATCCAATCGTTTACGACGTGGTCTTGTCATCGAAATAAATAAATATATCAATATATCAAAAATATCAAACAAATAATATCAATTTTTATATCAATAAACAAAATATCTTTATATCAATATCAAATATCTTTATATCAATTATCAAATATCTTTATATCAATAAACAAAATAATCGAAATAATATCGAAAACCTTCCATGTACAAAGACAAAAGACGACTGAAATGAAATACACTGAAATTTTATTAGAACGCATACAATACGTTTATTACTCCCCACTACCAAAGAAAATATAAAAAAGAAAATATAAAAAAATAACACGATAACACGATCTAACTCAAAACCTATCTCACGCATAAGAAAAACTTCGAAATGAAATTACTTTTCGAAATGAAATAAATGTACGTTTATTCACTTCTAAAGAAATAAATAAACTAACTGAGATGAAAAAAAATAAATATAAAAAAGAAAATAAATTTTTAAGTTTCGTTTTTGTTGTTCGTTGTTCGATAGCTAATATGTAAAAAAGAAAATATAAAAATATAAAATAAATTTTTAATTTCGTTTTTGTATGTATGCAAACTTATAATGCATATGTATATAAAAAGTTTTTCGTATATAATAACTTTTTTATTTATGATCCGAAAAATCCCAATCCCAATCCCAGACCTAAGTTACAGTAATATCAGTTAGCACTGAAAATTTGAAATCAATCAAAATTCGAATTAAAAAGCCTTAGGCTCCACAAAATTTTGCGTTAGCGTATTAATATACAGGATTGTTATTATTGACAACGGTCATTCACCTCATCAGCTGGTTCATATTGAATAGAATTATGTACAGCATTTAATAGAACTTTATTTTGGTTACTTAAGGATGTTACAATAGATCTTTGATAGCCTATCGATTTCAGCTCGTTTGTTCATTGTGTTACTGGTTGTGTTTATGTGGAGCATTTCTTTGATTAATCTTTTTAATAGGTTATCCTCGGTGCACAATATATCTATTTTATCCAAGTCATATACATCCAAGCTATGTTTGGTTTCTTTTATGTGATAAAAGCTTGCTGTTTTTTCTTTGCTCCGTTTGAAAATTGATGGAGATGTTGGTGAGGATGGTGATTGTTGAACGTTTGTCGTTTGTACGTTGAGTCTATTTTCGGTTGGTGGATTTTCTAGAGGTATTTCAGGTTTAAGAGCGCTTTTTATATCAAATTTATGACCATACATTCTATTGATTAGATAGTTGCTTGTTTGTCCTATATATTGTGAACCACACGAACATGTCAGCTTGTAAACTATGTTACTCATTTTTCGTTTTTGTGTTTTATCTTTGAGATTAGAGAAACAATGCATCTTCATCGTGTTAATAATTTTGAAAGAAATTTTCAATTGGATGTTATCGGTGTTAAATCTATTCACAATATGAGAGATTGTTTCTGATAGTTTAGGAATATATGAAATGGACGTATATACAGTTCTTGTATCGTTCTCGATCTCTTGAGTTTGTATTGATGTTGACACATTTTGTTGAGATTCTCCAATTTCGTTTCGTTCGGCTGGAACAAGAGTATGTGATTGATTTACTACCGGTTGGTGTAATTGATCGTTGTTGTTTGTTATAACATGGTTTTTTATAGATGCAAAATGAACTTTATTGGATAGTTGTTCTTCTGTAATATTGTATATATGAGTTGATTCTTTTCTGCGGTAAAGCATGATGAAGTAAGTCGTGATAACCGGTTGATGGTTCCATTCACAATATTTCTCTTGTGTGTGAAAGGGTGAAACGATTTGAAGTTAAGAACTCTCAATTTGCTTGTGGATTTTATGGTTTTGTTACAATTCTGTTCTCATTCGTTCGAACTAATCGGAGATCAAGGTAGTCAAGTTTTCCATCGTTTTTTGCTTTAAATGTGAAACTAATTCGTTCATGGTAAGAGTTTAACTTTTCGATGGCAGTGCTTATGTGTTCTGCTGGAACGGTTGAGATGAGATCATCGACATATTTATAGAACACACAAAGGTTTAAACGGGAGTTTTGGTATTGTGATTAACAGTAAATGTGTCATCAACATATCTGGCATGATTGGTGCAAGCGGCGAGCCCATAGGACATCCAAATGTCTGTTTATAAAAAATATTCTTATAGACAAAATAATTTGAGTCGATTGCACAAATTTCCATGCATTTTATAAAATGTTCTTTGTCCATAGTTGTATTGGGTTGGATTGTGTCCCAGTTATCATTTATCAGACTCAAAACAATATGAATCGGAACGTTTGTGTATAGCGAGGTAACATCGTAGGAGATTAATATTTCATTCTCTGGTAGCACAACTGACGTAATATCTTTTTGGAATTCAAATGAGTTGTTTATGTTGTACCTTCCGTGATGAGATTTGTGTAGGACATCGGCGATGAATTTCGATAAACGATATGTTGGAGAATTCACCCAGCTAACTATTGGTCGAACTGATATATTCTCTTTGTGGATTTTCGGCAAACCATAAAGCTTTGGAGGAGTTGGGGAGTTTGTGAAAAGTTTTCCTGCTACGTTGGAGGCAATTTGATTATTTTCCACCAACAATTTAAGGAAGTCCTTTAATTTCGTTAACAGGATCGCTGTCTGGTCCTTGTGTATTTTGTAGGTTGTTTCATCGCTAAGAAGATTCATTATCTTCGAATGTAATTCATCCTTGTTCATTGCTACGGTAATATTCCCTTTGTCTGCTGGAACTATGACAATGTTTTCATGACTTTTAAGGAAGGATTTCGCTTCTTTCTTATTGTTGTTAATTATACGTTCGAGACTAGTTGGTATGTCGTATTTTGTATGGTTTTTAATGGCATTCGAGACTTTGTTGCGTATGATGTCTTTTTGATCTTCATCTTTTAGGTATTGTAATATGTTTTCCACATCCGCAATGATATTGAAAGTTGGTATTTCCGAGGTACCGAATGGTAGTCCGAATTTCGGTCCCAGACTCAGCAACTTTGAAACATTTTCAGGAAATACTGTGTCTGTGGTGTTTACAAACCAATCCTCGTGCCCTGGTAAGATATTATTTAACAGATCGAGTTACTATGATTTAAAAATGTATTTGTCTTTATTAAAGTTACAGAACAAATTGCGGGAGTAAAAAATTATTATGAATTAGGCTTATTTAGAGACTTGATGATTCCTGATGATTTTTTACTCCCGCAATTTGTTCTGTAACTTTAATAAAGACAAATACATTTTTAAATCATAGTAACTGGCATGAATATCTTTTTACCAAAATTATATTAATTATCTATACTATTTAAGTTTTTTTTACTTTGAGTTAAGGTTAGGGAAAAAAATCCGTTTCTTCTAATTAGGTCAATCTTCTTTTTGAACGACAGGTTTTTTTCAACTTTAGATTTGCCAATTGTTTAAAAAAAAGTTATATATTATTAAAACGTAATGCTAGACTCGATCGAGTACATCGATCTAAAGATAAATTTTATAAATATTTTAATCAATTGTTTTTATATAAATAATTAGTGTTAATGTTAAAAAAATTTTTTACTTGTGAAATTTATATATGTAGTTTTTTATGGTTATACAAATAGTTGTAACGTAAAAATTAGTGTTTTTTTATATTAGTTTAATTTTGTATATATATCCAGAACAAGTATTGTTACTATTTTTATAAAAATTAGACAAATAGTTAGGTAAGATATAGAAAAGGTTTTTGTGTTTGCACATTGTGTTTTTTCGATTTGGTGTGCATAATTTGGTTTAATTTTTCTTAAACAATTGTTTTAATTATTATAGCTCATGAAGATGGCCCGCAAGGCCGAAATATAAGCAATTTTAAAAAAATTTGTTTGATGTTTTAATAAAAAAATACAGAAAATAGTCTTTAAACAAGCCGCAAGATTTGTAAGAGTTCAAATTTACAAATTATTAGAAAAAAATTTTGATCAAAGATCTATTGTAACATCCTTAAGTAACCAAAATAAAGTTCAATTAAGTGCTGTACATAATTCTATTCAATATGAACCAGCTGATGAGGTGAATGACCGTTGTCAATAATAACAATATTATTTATTATATATTTTTCCGTTTTGATTTTTACTTTTCGGTTCTTTGATCATAGTGTTTTTGTTTTTCGATTTTTTGTTTTTTTATTCTATATGTTTAATTGTTAATTTGAAAAAAAGTAGGAAATATAGATCTCTCTCTCCTCTAATGGAAAATTAAAGTCTCTTTATTGAGAACAAGAAAAATTAAGCGATAACCTTTCCATTGCTGTTTGAATTAAACAATTTGATTTATAACAACAAGTCGACCATTTTGGTTGACCTAGTGAACTTTTTAAACTTTTTTAATTTTTTTAATTTTTTTTAATTGTCTTTAATTTAATTTGTTTTAAAATTTTAAAATTATATTCCTTTTAGTTCAATTAAAGAAGTTTTTTAGAATAATTTTAATTTGGTTGTGAGTTTTTAAAAAAATTGTTTTGTCCTAATTTATTATCTTTTAAAAAATTGTGTTAGTCATTAAATTAAGTGCAATATATAGATTTCCACCGGAATAAAGGCTGTTAGAGAGGATAGAGATGTATTACATCTCATAAAATTTGTTCTTAATATATCTCATTTATAAATGTAAGACTTAACAAATTTTAAAATAATGTTTTTATATAATATATATTAATTCTGTAAATATAATTTTTTAGCTTTTGAAAAAGGTCAAATAAAATGACCGAAATATAAAGAATATGTCTCCAAGAAGAGTAAACGTGTTTCAGTAAAAATTTAATCCCGTGAATTAATTAAAAAAAGATCGAACGATACAATAAATGAAACAAATACTACATTACAAAAATTATTACAAAATCAAAAATTGAAAATGTTTTCAAAATTCCAAAAATTATAATAAAATCAAAAATTAAAAACTTTTCAAAATTCTAAAATTTTTTTTTCCAAATAATTGGCTAAAAAATTAAATGAAATCATTTTTTGACACACTTGACATTATTTTTTGACAATCTTGTAATGCCATAATTCTCTACAATAATAATAAAATATCATGTCATACAAACTATTAATTTTATTTTTTTCTAAAAAAATTGGGTAAAAACTAAATAAAAACCTTTCTTTTGACACACTTGACAACATTTTTTGACAAACTTATAATGTCATAATTCTTAATAATAATAATAAAATTTCATTTCAAACAAACAATTTTATTTTTTTCCAAAATATTGGGTAAAAAACTAAATAAAAATCTTTTGACACACTTGACAACATCTTTTTGACAAACTTATAATGCCATAATTCTCATTAATAATAATAAAACCGAAGTAATTTTATTTCAAACAAACAATTTTATTTATCCAAAAAAATTGGGTAAACAAATAAATAAAAATCTTTCTTTTGACACACTTGACAACAATTTTTTGCTAAACTTATAATGCCATAATTCTCAATAATAATAATAAAACTTCATTTCAAACAAACAATTAATTTTATTTTTTTTTCAAAAAATTAGGTAAAAATATAAATAAAAATCTTTCTTTTGACACACTTGACAACATTTTTTTGACAAACTTATAATGCAATAATCTAGTTTTTGATCTCACATACCAATCCCGACCATCAAGATTTCTCCAAATTTAATGTTCCTACTCGTAATCACTTAAAATGAACGTTTTTTAACCAAAAATATGAAAATTTGCTATTTTTGACACACATAATGATTTTTTTTGACACACTTCCGGTACAATTATCGAACACAGCGTCCTTTCGGACCTGTCCCTTGTGAATACCTATTTTTAGAAAAATTTTGAAATCCCTCCATCCGTTTTCCCTGCAGCGTAGGTAATGACGGCCTACAGACATACATTTTTTTTTGCTTTTTTAGAATCGGTAGGTCCTAAAACGTCGAGAAATGCCAAAAAAAGTGGGGGTAAGAATTTCACTTTGAGCTCATGAATGTAATACTTAGGTCTTTCAGACCGAAGTAATTTTTGTTTCTTGATTACACTCCTTTGGAGTGGATTTGATTTTTATTTTTATTCATTCCATAGTCAGAAAAGAAAAATTGGTATTTTTTCGTCATCCTTTTTATTTATTTTTATAACAATACTTGCATAATTTACCAACATTCAGATAAATAATTACTTCGCTCTGAAAGACCTAAGTATTACATTCATGAGCTAAAAGTGAGATTCTTACCTCCACTTTTTGGCATTTCTCGACATTTTAGGACCTACTGATTCTAAAAGAGCAAAAAAAAATGTATATGTCTGCCGGCCGTCACAACCGACGAAATCTAGAAAACGGCTGAAGGGATTTGGAAAATTTAGAATTCTTAACATAGGTACACTCAATGGGAAGAGCCGAAAGGACGATGTGTTCGATCAGTGTACCAGAAGTGTGTCAAAAAAATCGTCAAGTGCGTCAAAAAAAGGAAATATACATATTTTTTGCTTAAAAAACGTTCATTTTAAGTGATTACGAGTAGGAACAATGAATGCAGAGAAATCTGGATGGTCGAGATTGGTATGTGAGATCAAAAACTATATTATTGCATTATTAGTTTGTCAAAAAAATGTTGTCAAGTGTGTCAAAAGAAAGATTTTTATTTATTTGTTTACCAAATTTTTTGGAACAAAATTAAAATTAATTATTGGTATGACATGAAATTTTATTATTATTATTGAGAATTATAAGTTAGTTAAAAAAATAATGTCAAGTGTGTCAAAAGAATGATTTTCATTTATTTTTTTAGAAAAAAATAAAATAAAGTTATTTGTATGAAATGAAATGTATAATGAACTTGAAATTATTATTCTTGAAAATTTTATTACATTATAAGTTTGTCAAAAAAATGATTTCATTTATTTTTTTTAGATAATTTTTTGGAAAAAAAAATTTAGCTGTTTGTTTACGTTAATATAATCGAACATGGAAATTTTTGAATTTGTTATAGTTTTTGAAATATTTTTGGAATTTTGAAGAAGTTTCAATTTTTGATTTTGTAAGAATTTTTGGAATATTTTTAGAATTTCGAAAAATTTAAAATTTTTGATTTTATTATAATTTTCATAATTTTGGAAAAAGTTTCAATTTTCGATATTGTTATAATTTTTGCAATATATTTAGAATTTTGGAAAGTTTGAATTTTTGAATTTTCAAGAATTTTTGGAATATTATTAGAACTAAGAAAAAGTTTAAAATTTTATTCTAATTTTTGGAATATTTTTAGAATTTTGAAAAAAAAATTTTTGAATTTTATATTTATTTTTAGAATTTTGAAAAAAGTTTCAATTTTTGATTTTGTAAGAATTTTTGGAATATTTTTACCATTTTGAAAAATTTTAAATTTTTGATTTTATTATAATTTTGGTAAAATATCTCAGAGCTGTGAGATTTCTTCACCTCTATATTTTATTTTTAGTTTTAAAACGAACGAAAGCAAATCAAATATTAGGTGTGACCAAATGCAAAAAAATATTTAATCCAATTTAGGAGTAAAAACGATATTTTTGAAGTGAAAACTTCTTTAGTATCGTTGTGATTTGAAACTCGATGAAACGAAAAAGCGACAGTAAAAAGAGATAGTGAATATTTTTTATTATATTTCTTCTTTACTTATTATTTTAGTTGTATTGTATTATGTATGTTATTATGTTGAAAAAAAAATGAAATTATTTTGATGATTAAAATACAGGAACAGGAAAAACAATTCACACGTGGTAGAAGTGAAACCTTCAAAAATTTTGGCATCAAGATAATGAGACGAATGTAAAATTTCGGGAAGAGGATAATTGCAGGTTTTAGTCATGATCATTGATCATAGTGATAGAAAGTTTGATAGTTATTTTACATTTTATTCGCATATATTACATAGATTTATTCAGACTCAGAGATTACACTTTCGATAAATGATACAAGAGGCTTATGGTAACTAAAGTATGAAATAAATACTTTGGTCTTAATATGGTCAATATATCCATGGAATACTGCGTCAATTACTGTTTTTGATCTTGTTGTTGATACAGTGCGACTAAAACACTGTAGCCGTGTTCGATTTGACTGAAACAACTGAAGCAACTGAAAAATTAAATGCAATTGTTGTTGTTTTTTCAGTTGTTTCAGTCAAATCGAACACACCTTGTATCACTATGATCATTACTAAAACCTGCAACTATCCTCTTCCCGAAATTTTACATTCGTCTCATAATCTTGAAGCCAAAATTTTTGAAGGGTTCGCTTCTACCACGTGTGAATTGCACACATGTCTCTATTTTTTTATTTTCATTTCTTGATTTGACAGTGTTATATTTACTTCACCACACTTTTGAGTGGGTGGGTGGTGGTTGACATTCCTGCATAGAATCTTGATGAAACTTTCTAAAATGAGCCAGGTTCACTTGAAAATGAAAGCTCTGGATTCATTTCAAAATTGGACAAAATGGGGGTCTTCCAAACACCTGTAAGTTTAAATCTTCAATAACGTCTAAGCCCGACTTACAATCTTATTGAGACTTGGTATATAAGGTTTTAGTACTGCTTCCAAGATTTCTGAATACCAACTTCCGGTTTGTCACTGCCAGTGAAACATTTTTTTTCTCAGGTGTTTATCCCTACTGTAGTCTACAATTACCGATCGCTTTTCATGAAACGTTGGTTGCACATATGGTTGGGGGGTGTGGGTCCAGGTGGTTTTATTTACTATGTTTTTCATGATTGTTGGGAGCATGCAATATTCGCTTGTGAATGAATTTTGATGACACTTTAAAAAAAAAATGCAGATATGTAAGGGAAGGAGCTGATTAGTTTTTGAGTGATATTGAACAAAGTGGTGGGGTGTTCCCCGAGCACATGTGTTTTTGAAAGCTTCATAACATCTGTACTTGTTAATCGAATTGGATGAAACTTGGTACATAAGCATTTAGTACGTATTACAACAGTTCTGTGTCCGAACTACAGCCTCTTTTTTTTTTTAAACTTAATTGAAGCTTATTTTATATCTAACTACTTGTGAAAGTTTATGAGATGCGTTATTTTTTGTTTTAAAGATAAAATTCGTTGTGCATATGACTGCCGGGAATCAGTTTTTTTGGTTCTTAAGGAAAATTATAAAAATGGCGTTATAAACTAAGAGATTTTTTTTTTATGTTAAATATCAAATATTTTATTATTAGATGAACTTTTTAAAATATTATAAAAAGTATATATGTAATACAATAAATAAAATAAATACAATAGTTAAAAATGATTTACTTATTTTATAAACAGAAGTTTCTTTTGAATAGGAAAACACTTCTGCAAGTAGTTAGATATAAAATAAGCTTCAATTTAGCTACAAAAAAAAAGAGGCTGTGCCAGCTTTTCTTATGTACACCGTTTTTTTCTTATGTTACACCGTTAAAAATTATTTCAAAAAATTAGCAGTGTATATTTTTAAAAACTTTGTTCTAATACCTATTCAACGACATATCATTTATGAAAATCGATTGAGTAGTTTTTCTACAATCGCTCGTCAAAATGCACTCACATCACAAAATAACAAAAAATTGAGGGGCACCCTGTGAAGACCCCTGGTCGAAAAAAAAATTCTGAGAGAACTTGTATTTTTAATTTATGAAAGACTATCTATAAACAAAAAATAATCAAAATTGAAAGGGGTCAAGTCAAAATTTCCTAAAAATTTGCTGAGCTTGTGTGAAATTGCTCATATATATAAAATTACTTATCATTAAAAAAATCATAACTTTTAAGCAAATACAGCTTTTTAATAAAGTAATATATTTATGAACGCAGCAAAATGTGTAGTAAAACTTTGGAGAATTCCTTTTTTGTCTAAAATGAATTTTGCACTTCCATATTTTAAAAAAAATGGCAAAAAAAATTCAAATTTCAAAAATTTTCAACTTTAAACAACCCTTTTGTTATGTAATTTATCTAATTTAACAAAAAAAAAATTTTATTTTAAAAACTATTAATTTGTGATGAAATAAAAAAAAATAATGATTGGAGATTTTAGTTTTTAATTTCATATTTATTTTGTGGTCGTGGCAAACAAAATTATATACACCTCCAAAGAGCGCAGGTCATCTCCTTCAGTGATATGTCCTCAAGCTTCATCCTTGGACGACAAACACATCGTGGGAGTAGAATCTTGTAACGAAATCAAATTTTTTTTTAATAAAATGTGTTGTGTAATAGGCTTTAGAATATGTGTCACAACAACACATAAATACCTTTTAAGACCTAGGTCTAGACCTGGGTCCCACAACAACTGACGTTCTGAGGTGTAGATTAACGCTTTTTTTAAACATCTGCGGGTTGAGGCCACCTGAGACTAAGTGTTCCGGCAAACTATTCCATTTGTACGCAGTTCGGACAAAGAAGTTTCTCTGCGATCTGCCAGTATGGCAGCGCGGGATCTTTACCGTTTCACTGGTTGCGGCAGCCGATTGCCGAGTGGAACGGGGGTAAGAATAAGTTTGAGGCATGATGCCGCTGATTTCATCTGAGCACTGCTGATGACGATATTTGTAAAAAACAACGAGGTCAGCAACAGTGCGACGATGTTGTAGGGAATCAAGTTTTGATGTCAAAGTTCGATCACCTACAATTCGTATAGCTCGCTTTTGAACAGAGTCCAAGAGGGCCAAGATGGAAACAGAGGCAGCACCCCAAACTTGACAGCAGCACTCCATACAGGGACGAATATAGGACTTATAAACATGGAGCAATTGGTATGGAGTGAAAAATTTTTAGCATCTATTTAGGAGGCCGAGTTTTTTAGACGCGCTTTTTGCCATCGCCATTACATGATCGTTCCAGAGTAGGTCATTTGAAACTGTGACACCCAATAAACGAATGTTTTTACATTCACCTATTGGTTCATCACTCATACTAAACAAAATATCTTTGGGGAACTTGGTCTTTAATCTGGAAACAATCAACAGCTGTGTTTTGGTGGAGTTGAAATTGACAAGGTTTTGGTCACCCCAGTCGGCGACTTTATTCAGGTCTTTGTTCACGTTTATGGCAGCGTCTCTCCGGGCAGGATTAATTCGTTCGTGCATTTTACCTTTTGAAGGAAGGGGCTCGAACGACTTGTGCAGAGTACTATCATCTGCAAAACTATTTATTGGGTTACTGGTGATTTTCAACAATTCGTTGATATAAATCAAAAATAGGGTTGGGGACAATACTGAGCCTTGGGATACACCAGCGTTAATTAGTTTAGACTCAGAAGAAAATCCGTCTAAGGAGACCGAAATGTATCGGTTGGATAGAAAATTTTGAATCAGCTTCACAACATTGGGATGAAAACCGTACGCAACGAGCTTGTTGATTAAGTTGGCATGCCAGACTCGATCGAATGCCTTGGAGATGTCTAAAGCGATAACGTATGTTTCACCACCTTTATCAAGTATGCTGTTCCAACAATGCGCTACATAGTTTAATAGATCGGTAGTTGATCTTTTGTTTTGAAAACCGTATTGGCTGTCGGATATTAAATGATTTTCGTCCAGAAATTTTGAAATATGTGTATTAATATAATGCTCATAGACTTTGGATAGGACCGATAGTAAAGCTATTGGCCTATAATTTGAGATATCGGATTTTGGTCCCTTTTTGGGGACGGGCTGGACATTTGCCAACTTCCAGCACGAGGGAAATATACCAGATTTGTAGGATTGGTAGAATATTTTAGTTAAAGTTGGTGCAAGTTCTTTGGAAAAGGTTTTTAAAATAATGGGTGGAATATTGTCCATTCCTGATGCTTTGTTGATGTTTAACCCCTTTAAAAGTTTAGCGACTATTTTGGGTTTGAAGTGAAGTTCATTCATATTAACTCCTGAAGACTGGATTTGGGGTATTTCTTTCGGAGTCTCCAAAACAGTGGAGTTCAGATCAAAGCGTTCAGCGAACAAGTTAGCTTTTCTTGCGGGATCATTGACGATTAAATCACCATCAATAATAGGGGGAATAGAAAATTTTGTACCAGAATTTAAAGAATTAATGGCACTGTAGAAACTCTTGTCAGAAACAGACATAGACGTAAGTTTTTAGGCTTTCGCTCTGTCAATTTCAGACTTTTCGTTTGAGATAATCTGATTAGATATTTTGTTGGCCTTTAGATATTGGGATCGGTTAGTGGGAGTTTTGTTATGAATCCAAATATTAAATGATCTACGTTTGTTTCTAAGTGCCGTTTTGGCAGCTTTCGAATACAAGTATTTTTGTTTGGGTTTTACTATGGAGAAAGGGACAAATTTATTGATAGCAAATTGGATGGTTTCTGTAAAGTTTTGAGCAGAAACATTTACATTGTCAGTGTAAAAACAATGACGGTCGAAAGGGTCGAATTTTGAAGACCACTCTTATCCATTTTTGAGTAGTGAAATATTTTACGGGGTTTGGGAGCTGTAGTTTTAAGTAAATCAGTTTTGATAACTGATGAGATTAAATAATGATCAGAATTTCCAATACTACCTTTCGCGACATCGACACTCGTAATATCTGGCATTGTGGTAAGATAGAGATCTAAAAGAAAACTATTATCACCGCCATTACGGGGAGTGAAAGTCGGGCTTTTAACAATTTGGAATAGGCCCTGAGACGCGGCAAAAATTTCTGCCAGTTTTCCACTATTGTCAACATCGTCGGTCGATTTGGAGAATTCCAACCATGATTTGTTGTGGACGTTGAAGTCACCGGTAACGATAACTTCACAATTAGGGGACTTTGCTCTAATCTCGTCCATAATTTTTGTCAGTATATTAAAAAAGTTTGGGTTACGTTTATTGGGGACCGGTATAAAGCTATTGTAAAAAAGATCATTTCTGGAAGACAAATCTTTAAAACCATTGTATTGAAGCCGTCACCATGTAGTTCAAAATTTGGAAAGCGCGTGTACGCAACACTCTCATGAATGAATGCGCATACGCCCTGATGGAGTTTGAAAGCTGATTCGAGCCTATATTTGGAATTAAGCGATTCTATAAAGAGAAAATTTTCAGAAACTTGTGTTTCTGTAAGGAATAGAATGTTCGGTTTGTCGTGCTCAAGATGATGTTGCACGTGGTCATGGTTAGCGTTCAATCCGCAGATGTTTTGAACATGTATTTTAAAATTTTTTATTGATTCATATATGTTTTGTCCCTGCAAATTCCGTGGACGTGCCGCTTTATGGGCGGGTGGATTGCGCAAATTTGCTTTACCACTTGCAGACTTATTTTTTTTCGGTTGTACTGCCATATATATATCAAAATGTTTATTTTATTTTTTTATGTTTTATTTTAAAATGCATAACTAAGTAAAAAATCCTATCATACTACAAAATATGACATATGCCAATATTTCATGATAAGATGAAGAAATAATAACAAAATAATAAGTGAAAAACAAATTGTGAGAAATTTGCAGAAAACAGAACAAAACTAAATGCCAATAATCCAGCTGATGCAGCGCACCCCAGACGCACCGCCCACCACCTCAATCGAGGCACAAAGCCCACACATAACTACGTGTTGGTCCGATTCCTCGGAAGAGCTAATGAGCGGTACCGCTACGGAACGCTGCCCAGCTAAGACTGGAAGTGCTGCCGTTGACTAATTAAAGTTCGTCCGCCAGCACCCTAAGATATCATCTTGGCTAATGACATCTCCTGCCATTGCCAGTGGTATGTGATATCTCACGCTAACTCATATGTCAATGGCAGGGACTGGAGTACGCAGTGTAGTCAGACCCGTAGATCAACATTGATCATAATCGATCAAAATCGATCCCTCCTGCGGCAATAAAACCAAAATAACCCATTAATCCTCACAGGAAATTTTTTTCACATTTTTGAAACCACTCAAAAACTGAGCTTTTGAAAATTACAAAAAAAAATTGTTTTAGACCAGAAAAAATAACCTTTCATATGACCCCACTCGACAAGGTGAAAATAATTTTTTTTCAAAATTTCCACTCTCAACTCCCTCAAAATGACATTTGAAATGATGAGCCGACCGCTATAGTTTTCGTTCAATCTTTACAATATTGCACATAACCATGAATTTTTCCCAAATTTTTTGTTGTGTAATGTTCGAAGTTAAGGGGGGAGGGGGACTAAGCATTCGAAAAATCAATGAAATTTTTTTAAAAATATTTTGATCTTTTTCGATTTTTCTAAACCAAACTCGATTCCTTACAAAAAAACTTTTGTTTTCTTATCTCCTTATTTATGTTCATAAAATATAGATGAACACAAATATATAAATATTTTTTGTTATCAATAGGCGTGGGATAACACATTTTAAAACTGTAGAAAATTTCAACTTGATACACTTATAGTTCGTGAGTAAATCATTTATGTAGAAATTCGAACGTCCACCGAAGTCTCACCAATAGGGTACTGTTTTATTTTTTTAAAGTACGGAACCCTAAAAATCCAACCACAACATTATCTAATATCATAATTTACCCTTTAACTTTCCTCTAAAATAATAAACAGCATTAAAACTTATAATCTTACATTAAACATAAAAGTTAATCACAAATAATAAAACTTAAAGTCAATCCATTATATCCACCTCAAACTCTAGATAAGAAAACTTTTCGGTTAAAATCAAACATCGAATTTTCAATATGAAAAACGTAAACTAAAAATTAAAAGTTTTAACCACCAAAAACACCTGAAATAGTTTGTTTTTCTTAATAACAATATCCGTTTTTCTTTAAGGTATAAAGATTAAAACTTCAAAAAACATAAAAATTCTGTTACCGTTTTTCTTAGAAATTTATGATAAAATTTAAATTTTCCTTATTGAAAATTTTTCCACTTTAGCTTCCAGAATACAAAAATTTTCTAATTTTATTATGATTTCAAATAATTTAATTTAATTTATAATTTCGATCGATCTAAGAATGTTGTTTTTCTGTTCTTATTTATATTTTTTTTTTTTGTTCTAAGTAATTAAGAAACAAAAATTCTTCTAGCACTACGACAGATTCTTCTAATTTTTTTTTCAATATAAAATATTAGAGTACATTTGAAAATTAGTTTGAAGTGAGTAATAAGGATGATAATAGAAGGCTAAATATTTATCAACCAAATCTCGAATATTACGAAACAAAAGTTATGACAAAAAAAATTATTATTAAAACTCATTTCATTTAATTTTCAAGTTTAGAAAAGTTTTCCAATGAAATAAAATTAGATTGTTTTGTTTTTCACTTTGTGCTTTGATTTCGAAAATTTCCAAGTCAATTAATAACTAAAAAACATTTTATTACATAATCAAAATAGAATGAAATGTTGAAGTGGTATGGATGGAGTAACATGAATGTCTAGTTGTTTGATATTTGTCAGAAATTATTTTAATTAATTTTGCCAGAATGATTTTATAAAATATTTTAGTCTAAATGATGTCAATGAATGAAAATGATATCATGAAGTATAGCCCAACATTTTTTGAAATGCAAATATTAAATAGATGAAAAAGATTCTAAAATGTTCTATTCATAGCACTCATACCAAAAGATAAAACAACAAAAAGATTTCCATCGCCGCTCCACACCCAGACCAACTTTGACTTTTTAGGAAACAATATATTTGAGTTATGAACCAAAGCCTTATATAGACGTAAGGAATGGATATATCCCTAACCAAGAAAACTAAACTGTTGCAATAGAACATTTTCTGACTGATCAGGTTTTCCTCTTTATTTCTAAAAGGCGAATAAAAATGCACATAGTATCCTTTCAGAAGACAATTACTCTAGGAGTTTTTGTGACTCTATTAACATATCTATTTGATTAAATACTCACGTAACGTAGTAACAAGGAAGCAACGTCGTTTTACATTCGTATTGTTAAGATTCTACATAATCGCAACGAAATACAAAACAAAATTGTACTCAACCTCAATTCACCTTTTATTCCTAGAATTTCTCGAGTTTTCTTTGTAAATAAATTTTGGATTTACCTGGAGTATTTTCGAGTTAAATTAAAATTGTATTTGAGGAATTCCTTTTGCGAAACGAGATATAGTTAAAATTAAATTGTGATGGTTGTAAACAGATAAAATTGAAATTGTGTTATTGTAAATAAAAATTTCAGTGTTATTTAACAGAAATATTGTGTATTTTTTTGGACGCTGTACTATACTGGAAATTTCTACAATCAACCGTTAGAATTTTTGATTGAAGGATTTCCTAGTTAGAAATATTTCTTGCGGAATTGTTTTCCTGTTGTTATGAAACAGTACAGGTGTTGAAGACGTGATAAAACCTCTTGTTCTTGCTTACTCATTGATCGAATCCAGATATAAATTCAGGCATAAAGTTTATCGAATTGAGAGTAAGGCCAATTTGATGCAAGTAGAACAACGTGACAAACATACAATATGTTTACAAAAAACAAATTCTATTTCTATTTCAACATTCTATGAACTACGAAAAACTTGTACAACAAAAATTTATGAAATAAAATTTTCTAGAAACTTCGAAAAAGTTCCAAGATCTTTCTATTTCCAAGCGCAACTCTGTGTTGAACTTTCCAAGTTTATAATATTATACATTAATTTGTATTGAACATATAATAGTTGTTGATAGTTGCATAATTTTAATGTGTGGTATCGTAAAGTGAAACGATTATGTTAGAGTCCTAAATATATGTAAATTCGACGCTAGAAATTTTTAGCACTTTTTTATATTTTTACTTTTGTATGACAGAACCAAATCCACTCTACATCCTCATGCTGTGTTCAATTTCGAAAAGAACTCAGCTTTTCCATTTTCATGTTAACTAAGATAACATATAAAAGCTTAATTGTAAATAAAAATCCTTGTTGTAGTATTTCGTAATAGAATTCTATTGCAAAAATATGGAGGGGCTGAAATCTCAAGCTCTGAGATATCAAAACTTCGGTCTGGGTTAAGGATTTTGATATAGTTTTCGCAAAAAACTTTTATGAAGACATGGTTTTTAGTTTTGGGCAGCGATGTATATCAAACATAACTTTTTGTTAAATTACATTTTTTATTGTATTTATATTTTTTATCTCTGTTTAGATATGTATTACAAAACTAATACGAAACATCAATACGCTGTCGGAAAATTATAACATATCATATGTTAACATAATTTAGTGAAAAGATTATACAATCAGCACACTTCTCAAAAACCTCTCCATTTAGCGTTTCGAGAAAATATTACAAAATCACAGATACATATTTCTTTCAAAATTCCAAAAATATTGTAAATATTAAATAAAATCAAAAATTCAAACTTTTTTCAAACAAAATTCTAAAAATATTTCAAAAATGATCACAAAATCAGAGATTAAAACTTTTTTCAAAAATTCTAAAAACATTGCAAAAATTATAACAAAATCAAAAATTGTAACTCTCCAAAATTATAAAAATTATAATAAAGGGTCATTCCATGGAAACATAAACCTCAATGAAGTTTATGTCGTGTGGAAAAATTAATCTAATTGGAAAATTGCCCGTCATTATTGATACCAAAGATAGAAAGTAAACAAATAAATTGTATAAAAGATGGAAAAAAATAAATAAGTAATAAAATTGTTGTTAGAAATACATTATTTTCTTATGTGTTTTTTCTCTGTTACGTTGGTCACACAATTTTTTTAAAGGGAACCTCTTATTGTATTTAGCATTTATAAAAAAACATATGCATATTTAAAAACAAATAACTTGTGCTTTATACAAACCTAAATTTGAGTTTATTGAAGACATGCTTTCAGAGAAATTGCTTTGAAAGTATAAGTAAGTTTTACTGTGGTACTTTTTTTGTTACGTTGGTCACAGCACTGAATTTTGTTATTATTACTTAATATATATTTAATTTACTGCTTTTTTCATTGATAGTGTATTTCTTACCTGCATAATAGCATAAAATAACATAAATTTCATAAAATAACAATGTTTTTTTATGAATAATAGGCAAAAGTATGAGTTTAAAAGGGTAAAAATGTTACGTTGGTCACAATGGAATGACCCTAAAATCAAAAATTTTAAACTTTTCAAAATTCTAAAATATTCCAAAAATTCTTACAAAATTAAAAATTGAAAACTTTCAAAATTCCAAAAATATTTCAGAAACTATAACAAATTCAAAAACTTCCATGTTCAATTATATTTCCGTAAACAAACAGCTAAATTTTTTTTTCCAAAAATTATCTAAAAAAATAAATGAAATCATTTTTTTGACACACTTGACAATATTTTTTGACAAACTTATAATGCCATAATTCTCAATAATAATAATAAAATTTCCTGTCAAACAAATAATTAATTTCATTTTTTTCCAAAAAATTGGGTAAAAATAAATAAAAATCTTTCTTTTGACACACTTGACAACATTTTTTTGACAAACTTATAATGCCATAATTCTCAATAATAATAATAAAATTTCATATCAAACAATTAATTTCATTTTTTCTAAGAAATTGGGTAAAAAAATAAATAAAAATCTTTCTTTTGACACACTTGACAACATTTTTTTGACAAACTTATAATGCCATAAATCTCTATAATAATAATAGAATTTCATGTCGAACAAATAAATAATTTTTATTTTTTTCCCAAAAATTAGGTAAAAAAATAAATAAAAATCTTTCTTTTGACACACTTGACAACATTTTTTTGACAAACTTATAATGCCATAATTCTCAATAATAATAATAAAATTTCCTGTCAAACAAATAATTAATTTCATTCTTTTCCAAAAAAATAGGGTAAAAATAAATAAAAATCTTTCTTTTGACACACTTGACAACATTTTTTTGACAAACTTATAATGCCATAATTCTCAATAATAATAATAAAATTTCATGTCAAACAAATAATTAATTTCATTTTTTCTAAAAATTGGGTAAAAAAATAAATAAAAATCTTTCTTTTGACACACTTGACAACATTTTTTTGACAAACTTATAATGCCACAAATCTCAATAATAATAATAAAATTTCATGTCAAACAAATAAATAATTTTATTTTTTTCCCAAAAATTAGGTAAAAAAATAAACAAAAATCTTTCTTTTGACACACTTGACAACATTTTTTTGACAAACTTATAATGCAATAATTCTCAATAATAATAAAATTTCCTGTCAAACAAATAACTAATTCATTTTTTCCTAAAAAATTAGGTAATAAAATAAATAAAAATCATTCTTTTCACACACTTGATAACATTTTTTTGACAAACCTATAAGATAAGATATATTCTAGATTTTGGTCTCACATACCAATCCCGACCATCAAGATCAATTTCTCCAAATTCAAGTTCAACTCTGTAATCATAAATGAAAGTTTTTTAAGCCAAAAATATGCAATTTTCCTTGTTTTGAAACACTTGAAGATTTTTTCGACACACTTCCGGTACAGTTA
>CAVNZG010001803.1:0-20421 GCA_963693315.1 Diogma glabrata
TTATTTGTCGAAAATGATGTTAAGTGTCGTGATTCTTTCTCAAGTTCTATTTGATGGAATGAACTCGTTAGATCTAGCGTCGAAAAATATTTAGCTCTGCCCAGATTGTCAAGGATGTCATCCAATCTTGTTAGCGGGAACTTATCATCCATGATCTTCTTATTTAGTTGTCTAAAGTCGACCACTAACCTGTAGCTTGCTTGATCGTTTGCACTCTTCTTCGGCACTATTAGTAAAGGTGAATTGTAGTTGCTACGTGATACCTCTATCACGTCTTCTCTAATAAGCTTGTTTACTTGCTTATCAATTTCTTCTAAATGCGCTTGCGGTAGCCTATAATTCTTAATATATACTGGACTATTGTCCACCACTGGAATTTTTTGTTTATAGAAGTTGTTTGTTGATAACTTTTCATCCGAAACGTAAAAAATGTCAGCGTATTGCTTACAAATTTCTAAAATTGATTGTTTTGCTTCGTTATCCAATTCTTCTAAATTTAACTCATCTGAAATCTTTTCAAATCTTTGCTCTAATGTCATACTGCTCTTGATTTTATCCATTCGTAATACATGATAGTTTGTAATTGGTACTATCTTTGCGGCTATATCTTTTATTATGACGTCATGTTCTTTTGTGTTTAAAATTTTGACGTTTGCAGTGCCTTTCGCTGGTACTATGACATTCGCTATAAATACTCCTTCTTGTATTTCCTGATTGAGTATAACGCTGTCCTCTTTTAAATCTATATTTACTGCTTTAATAACTTCACACCTTGCTGGTACGATAAATCCGCTCTCATCTGGTAGTCGTGTATTCATTGGTAATACGACTTCTGCTTCATTAATATATATTGAGATTGTATATGTTTCATAATCAATTTTGCAACAATTTCTATGCAGAAAATCTCTGCCTAATATGCCATCCGTCACTATTGGAAATTCTTCGTTAATTAAGTGGAATTCCTGCTCCACATTATTATTATTAATATTCAAAATCGCATTCACTGTTCCTAGTGAATAAGTTTCATTGCTAGTAACGCCCGTAATCTTACATCTTTCATCATTAATATTTATATGCTCTGTTACTTTATTTACTTTGAGCAGAGAAATATCTGCTCCGGTATCAATTAAAAAATTTTTATATCCTTGCGTTATATTCGTGCGAATTTTTATGTAATTAGAATTTGTACTAAGATTTAGCTTAAATATTTTCATTGGGATTTTACAATCATGGAGTCGTCCGTTAACTGGACTTCGGAGACTCCTTCCCAGTTTTCCGCCTGAGTTATATTAACTCTATTACTATTTCTTCTAACATTATTATTATTATTATTATTATTATTAAATTGGTTATAGTTTCCATTCTGTTGGAAATTATTTTTATTAAAATTATTAAAATTTCTATGATTATTTTGAGCAATATTTCTATTTCTATACCCATTTTTATTAAAATTATTATTATTAAAATATTTATTTTGATTATTATAATTATTAAAATTTCTATTATTTTGGTTTTTGTAACCATTAAAATTTTTGTTGTTTTGATAGTTCGTATTTCCTGACCTAAAATTTCTACCCATCTGATTTCTAAAATCATCCCTAAAACGTCGCGAATTGAAATGTAGCATGTGCGCGGTTTTAGTTTGCTCTTCTACTTCTGAAGCGTATTGGATCGTTTCCTGTAATGAGCCTAACCTTGCAGCATATACCGTATTCTTTAGCGGTTCATTTAACCCGATTTTATAAGCATTGAGACCCGCTTGCTCATTTAATTTGGTTATAATATCGGTGTGTGCTTCACCCTGCTCTGATACCTGCAGTGAATTCAGTTCCGTAATTAATTGCTCTATTTTATTTCCAAAACTTTCGGCTGACTGATTACCTTGCCTTGATTGAGCTATCTGAGTTTGTAAATTCAGAGATGTGGATCGTTTCTTGAAAATTTTATTGAATAGTTCTTTTAGTTCTTGGATTGTCTTCGGTGTTTTAGCAGCTATAAGTTTGGTCTTGGCGTTTGCTGTCAACCTAGTATCTAAGATGAATTTTATCAATTTTTCTTTTTCCTGATTATTATTTAGTGTGTCACTAAAGTGTTGTATCAGGTTCAGAAATATTGGCAATTCATTAGATTTGCCATCGAAAATTGGCACAATTTTCAATGTTTTTTCTATATCGAAAGACATGTTGTCCAAGTTATCACTCTGTAGAGAAATTTCTAAAAGATTTTCAGAATAGTCTTTTAGTTTTTCTTTGAGTTCTTCGTAAACTTCCGTGAATCTACTCTTCAATTTATTGGTTATCTCATCATCTGTATCTAAATTTAGCTTTGTGAATAGGGTTCTAAACTCTGTCCTTAAATTTTTTAATTGAGTAGAACAGTTTAATATGTGTTCATGCGAAAATTCCCTGTTTGGATTCTTTTTTAGATTCGTGAGTGTTCTTTGCAACTCTTTTATTATTTCGTTACCCCTTTTTACTAATTCCATATATTAAAGTGAACTATCAAAACAAATTATAAAGGTGAACTATCAAAACCACATTATCAAAATATTTTATATCAGAAGAAAATTTAAAACAACGTAAAATTTATTTTTAGAATATATATTTTTTCATTAATAGAAATTTTTTTGTTTATTTAAACTGTATTCCTTATGATCTCTGTTCTAACATTTTTCTTAATACTAGTTTTTATCTTATAGAGTAAAAATAGTATGGCTAATACAACGATTATTACGATTACTATAATTTCGTATTTATTTATTTCGCTAACGCCCGATTGAATGTTGGTTGCGGAACCAGCTCCATTAGATATAAAGACCTCCTCAGTACGGTCTGGTTTTCTCGCGGAATTTCCCATTTAATAATTGCTATTAGCTATATTATTTTTAATTATTAGTTTTGTTTTTATTAAAAAAAATTCTTTTTGTTTTTAGAAATTAAATTGTAACATAAAATATAAAATTGTAATTTAGTTTAATTAAAATTATTATTAATTAATTTTGTTTTTTATTGAAAAGAAATTTTTAGGAATTAATATTTAATTGTAACATAAAATCGTATTTAAAATTATTTTATTAAAAAGTTTTTGAAATTAATATTTATTATATGATATAAAATTTTAGTTTAGTTTAATTTTGCTGATTTCTTCGTGTCCTTCTTTTTCTTTATTATTTTATTCTTCTCTATTTTTAGTTCAGCGGCTTTCTTTAGGAATATGATTTTTTGTTCTTCACTCGAAATTACTAACAATCGATGTAAACTGGCAATTTCTTGGTTTAATTTCGCCAGCTGACCTCCTCTTTTTGGCTTGTTAGAAATAAAGTTTGTTTTTTGTTCTATTATTATGTCCGGCTTTCTCGACTTGTACTCCTCAATAGTAATTGGTTTCTTTTTGATGAGTGTAAACAGTTTCCTCTCGTTCGGTTTGGCACAGGTCGCCATATAACGGTTGTAATCCTCTTCGAAATTGTGTGTTAAATCCATTAATGAGTTGCACTAAAGAATAAATCTTTCAGTGAGGAGAAATAATATCTGTTCAAAAAGTCCGTTGGTCAGTACAGTCCAATCTTCATATAGCAATGCTTTGCGCAAATCAAATGATTGCTATACTCCAACTGTTAGAAGTCACTTAAGCTTAAGCGAAATGGTCAGACTTATATATATGAATAAAACACTTGCTACTCTTTTAGACAAATATACAAATCTGAATTTTATTATCGATAATTTCTTCTATTTATACAAAATCGATATTACTAAAAATTACACATTTAGCAAAAATATTCTTAAAATTAATTGTTTCATAATGTTAAAAATGTGTCACATAATTTTTATATTTTCTTTGTAATTTTAATTGACCGACATATTCAGTTTTTTAGTTTAAATTTATTACATCATAAAAATAAATGAAAATTATATCATTTACTTATGCTCAGTAATCATATTCCATTTAATAGTTTTTATGAAATATGAGTTTCGAAAACTTTCTTTTGGTTTAAAATAAATTATGTTTATTTTCACATATGTTTTTTTGTTATCGTGTGAAAATGATTTTGCGGTTTGTTTACTTTAGAATATAATGGAAATTTGTTGTTTATTTTATGTGCGGTCATTGTAAGATTTTGTAGGAGTTAAGGGATGATGTGTAGATACATTACAATATCCATATCCATATCCATATCCATATCCATATCCATATCCATATCCATATCCATATCCATATCCATATCCATATCCATATCCATATCCATATCCATATCCATATCCATATCCATATCCATATCCATATCCATATCCATATCCATATCCATATCCATATCCATATCCATATCCATATCCACATCCATATCCATATCCATATCCATATCCATATCCATATCCATATCCATATCCATATCCATATCCATATCCATATCCATATCCATATCCATATCCATATCCATATCCATATCCATATCCATATCCATATCCATATCCATATCCATATCCATATCCATATCCATATCCATATCCATATCCATATCCATATCCATATCCATATCCATATCCATATCCATATCCATATCCATATCCATATCCATATCCATATCCATACCCATATCCATATCCATATGCATATCCATATCTATATCCTTATCCTTATCCATATCCATATCCATCATTCAATCAAAGTAGCGGTTGCAAGAAGACGTTATTTTTTGTTGCTGTCAATTTTTTATTTACAATTTTATTCAAATTAAATTATTTTATATCAAATTGTTATTTTAAATTATTATTTTAATACAATTTTTTAATTTTAGGATCCATATTCTGCATATTAATAATTATTCTTTTTCTTTTTCTTTTGTAGGTAAGAGTTTTCTAAAGAACAAGACTGGTGAAAATTTAATTGGCATAGATTGATAAGAATTGGATAAGAATTAATAGTACACAAAAGGATAAGAATTAATAGTATTGTACGAAAAAAAAAATTTGAAATCGGATAAGTTTTTCTTGCAATTTCAATATTTATTTATTTGTAAATCTTTATGTCGTTGATAATTTTATTTTAGTTTCTGTTCTTTCACGGTCTTCTTTTCATTAAATTTTGTTGTTTGGATTGGTTTAATCTTTTTGCTTCAAACTTTTATGTCTTACCATTAATTATTTATCCTTTGTTTGGATTGACGATTTTGACAGTTAAACTTAGACTTAGTATCAAGTTGTCCAGCTGTTAAAACTGTCAATTCAGATATCAACTTTGATCTTTTATTTGGTTATTTGTTGGAATTTTTTTTTTTGAGGATTGTTTTTCAGATTTATTTTTAGATTTAATTGTAATTTTAAATGGCGAAATTATCTATCAGTTTTGCTAATATAAGAGGATTGAACGTCAATCTTAATGCGGTGCACCTTTATCTTGAGAATCTTAAGCCTGATATTCTTTTTTTAACGGAAACGATTATCAGCGCGAGAGCTGTATCGTTGGACAAAACTAAATATGTTTGTCCTAACTATGAGCTTGAATCTTCATTCTACTTTAAGCATGGTGTTTGTGCGTTTATTAGAAATTCTGTACCATATGTGAGAATAAATAATTTTGAATTAAATTCAAAATTTCACAATATGGTTTCTCTTAAGATTACCTGCTCTAATCAAACTCTGTTTGTCTTTGGATTGTATCGCTCGCCCAACTCACCGGAGAACATAAATTTATTTCATGACCTATCTGAAAAGATAGATAGGTTGACTATATATCCTAACGCTAAAATTATAATTCTTGGTGATTTCAATGTTCATAATAAAGAATGGCTTACACACAGCTCTAAAACTGATGAATTAGGTAAAGAAGCTTAACTTTTTGCTCTTTATCATAATTTCACTCAGATAATAGATCAGCCTACCAGGGTTCCTGATATTCCTGGCCAAAGTGGTAACTTGCTCGATTTGTTTTTGATAAATGAACCTTCGTTGGTTCAATTTAGAGTATCAGAGCCTTTGGGTGGATCAGATCATAATTTGATCTCCACACATTTAAATATACAAGTACCTAAACAGTTTAAAGCTAATCCTCGTCTTGTTTGGGATTATAAAGCTGCAAATTGGCAGGGACTTAGAGATTTTTTTAAATGGTTTCCCTGGAAACGCAACTGTCTTTTCAGCCAAGATCCAAACATCGTTGCTTCCAATTTTTCAGAAATAATACACATGGGTATGCGCAGGTTTATTCCAAATAGTTTGATTGTTCCGAAGGTTGATCGATGGTTTTCAAGTAATTCTAAAAAAGCAATTAAAATTAAAAAAAAAGGCTTTTAAAAAGTTTATTCAAAACAAATCTGATGAAAACCTCAGATTATACCGAATAGAAAGAAATTTATGTAGAAAATTAATAGATGCAGAGAAACATCTATTTATTAGGAAAAAAGCTAATAAATTTGCTGAGCACCCTACTGGTTCACGAAATTTTTATAAAGCCGTCAAGGCTGTTCAAGGAAATTTTTGTAAGTCTTCTATACCTTATCTTATTGATAACGATATGCCTGTTATTGACCCTAAAGAAAAAGCTAATTTATTGGGTAACTGTTTCTCGTTAAATTCTACATTAGTAGAACCCAATTTCCTACCTAGACCAATTCCTAGAGTTTCTAGCAAAATAGGGCGGATAATTTTTCGTAAAAATGTCATTCGGAAAATGCTCTTACAAATCAATACTAATAAGGCATCTGGACCTGATAGTATTCCTCCAATTATCCTTAAAACTTTTGCTAAGGAGTTAGCACCAATCCTAACTAAAATTTTCTATTTGTCATATAAGAAAGGAATTTTTCCTGATATATGGAAAATGGCTAGTGTACAACCAGTTCCAAAGAAAGGTGCTAAAACGGATCCAAGAACCTATATCAATTTTGTCGGTTGTTTCTAAAGTATTTGAGAAATATGTTAATTTTAATATTATGAGCTTCTTAGAGTCGTCAAAATTACTTAAAGAAAGACAATACGGATTCCGTAAAGGAAGAGCGACGGGAGATTTACTTTCTTATGTCACGCATACAGATGTAAAGGTAATATTACCCATGGTAAAATTACCGGTAAAATTGGTAATATTACGTAATATTACTTAGGCTTGGTAAAATTGGTGAAATTGCAATAAAATTTATTTGCCTTTGTTTAATAAAAATCAAAGTTTGTGCTTTTTTTGTGGAATTATAGAATATTTATTACAACAACAAGAATATTTATTACAACAAGAAGCCTCTGAAAACCTAGATCTTAGTCCAAAATGAATTTGAGGTATTGAACATTTTTTTAAACAGCTCTAGATTGAGGCCATCCAAGGTTATTGATTCCAACAAATTCATTTTATTTCAGATGATATGCAATTCAGTTCAGCAGTATGTCTTTGTCCAGTACCCACTGGCGAGCAATTGATACGAATAAAAGAGTAAATCTTATGCATTTCATCGGTACACTGCGGTGAACTGTTTTTCAATTGCAGTATGTGGCGTGGATCGAGTGAATTAAAAACATTCTGTTGGAAAAACAAAATTCTTCATTAGGCTCTATAGCGGTTGCGGTATAGTCGGATTTCTGTTTTATTTCTTTGCTTTGAATTGAATTGAATAATATTGTGAAGTTCGTAGATCAGTAGATGTCTTTATTGTTGGCCGCAAGTATAGTTCGTTTTCTCACAAATCGTGATTCTTATATAGTAAGTTAGAATATTTGGAAATAATTTGAAAGTAATTTGGTTCGCGTTGTAATTTTACTTTAAACGAAGCAGCAACATCAGCAGATCGATGGAATTCTCAAACGGTTAAGAACACACAACGCAAGGAAACATCATCAGCCCTTCATTGTAAATTTTTGTTTCGAGTTTTAGAAAACATTTTTTTAAGCCATTTTTCACATGAATGAAACAATGCACGAATTAGATTTTGATTGTTGCCCGCGTAATTAATGTATCTATCCCATCGTCGGTTATGGCATATGTAGAGTGATACGTCACACGTTTAATGCCGTTGACAATTATCAATGATGAAAAAACGTTAAACCGGGCTCATTTTTCAACCACATGCGATAAAAGTAGCATTTATCTAGATTGCGATGCATCGCATATAGTTTGAACATATATTAAGTTTCAATGAATATGCTTGGTTTTCTGTAGACTCACTTTTTGAATTTGTGCCGTTCAAATATTTTAAGATTTCCACTGCATGTGTAATACTAATACGTAAATATTTTCGAATATAGTATTGTCCTTACAAACTTCGACATAACAGGGAAAAAAGCAGTCATCGTTGAAGCAAGTTGGTCCAGGATTTGTTCGATTTTTGCAGATGTGCAAAAAACGTGTTGTTCGTTTTCAAGATGTACTACTAAGTATAAACAACAGCCGATTTTCGTTCATTTTTTAGATATAAAAGAATTTTCCAATGCTGATTATGTATATTCCTGTTTATAAATACTCTGCGAGTAAGCATATTTAACTCCATAAAAATATATTTGATTTGAATGTTTTTATAAACTAAAGAAATGATTGTGATTCGTACATTTGTAATTAATTAAAAATGCAACCATAGTTAAATTTTTTGATCCAGTTTATATTTTACCTATTTTACCAATTTTACCAATCTTACCGGTAATTTTACGGTAAAATTACCATAAAAATATTTTACCGGTAAATTTACATCTGTAGTCACGCATATCTGGAACAAGTCGCTTGAAAACCATGGTGAGACTTTTGGCGTTGCTCTTGATATTACCAAAGCATTTGATAGAGTATGGCACAATAATCTTATTTGCAAATTGAGATGCTACGGCTTAGATGAACAACTTATTTCTTGGTTAGAAAGCTTTATTTCCGAGCGCAAATTTCGGGTCAATGTTGATGGTGTTTCATCGAATATCTTTTCAACTAATGCTGGTGTTCCTCAAGGTTCCGCTTTATCACCTACTCTTTTTCTTCTCTATATTAATGACTTGCTAGATGCAACAGTTAATCCCATCCATAGTTTTGCTGATGATAGCACACTTCAT
Source organism: Diogma glabrata (assembly GCA_963693315.1). Classification (NCBI taxonomy): domain Eukaryota; kingdom Metazoa; phylum Arthropoda; class Insecta; order Diptera; family Cylindrotomidae; genus Diogma; species Diogma glabrata. The sequence goes on from CAVNZG010001803.1 coordinate 9,012, forward strand.
GCGTCACATGAAATGCCAAATTTGTATGCACCATCAAATCTTAATGTCGCTAGATCAAATTTGATAGAGTCATTAAATATTGATTTAAAAACCATCTTAAATTGGGGAGTTGCTAACAGTGTTGAATTCAACACAAGTAAAACTCAAGTTTGTCATTTTTCTAGGTTATCAACACCTAATCCGTTTTTATTAAAGTTTGATTCAAATGATCTTCAAGAGAAAGAATCTATTAAACTTCTAGGAGTTGAGATTGAAAATAATATGAAATGGAATTCTCATATTTTTAACCTAGCTAAGAACGCTGTACAAAAATTAGGATTCTTGGGTCGTTGTCGTAAGGTTTTTAATAGCGAGCAGCTTCTTTTAATATATAAATCATTTATTCGTCCCTGCATGGGGTATTGCTCTCACATATGGGGTGGAGCCTACATAAGTAGCTTAAAATGTCTTGATTCTATACAACGGAGAGCTGTTAAATTGATCGGCAACTCGACTCTTACTAACGAGCTTGATTCCTTGCAACATAGAAGAGACGTCGCTGATTTGACGGTATTTTACAAGTATATTATGGACGAACGGGCGTCTACGGAGATCAAATCGATTTTGCCTGAACCAGCAAACTTCGCGCGTTTCACCAGAGCATCAATAGCAGCCCATCCTTTTACGGTTCAAGTGACAAGGTGTAGAACTGTCGCTTTTCAACGCGATTTTTTTACCAGAGTTTCTCATCTCTGGAATGCCTTACCGGCGTGGGTCTTTTCTGATAATTTTAATCCTCAAAATTTTAAGATCAACGTTAATAAATTCCTGAAAGAAAATTGAATAATACTTTCGAACCCTAGTTCCCTAGTTAGCATGGTATCTTCGGATATTCAGAGACGTTGATCTATATTGGTTAACACTAAACATGCCTAACATTGAATAAAAAAAAAAAAAAAATATCCATATCCATATCCATATCCATATCCATATCCATATCCATATTCATATCCATATCCATATCCATATCCATATCCATATCCATATCCATATCCATATCCATATCCATATCCATATCCATATCCATATCCATATCCATATCCATATCCATATCCATATCCATATCCATATCCATATCCATATCCATATCCATATCCATATCCATATCCATTTCCATATCCATATCCATATACATATCCATATCCATATCCATATCCATATCCATATCCATATCCATATCCATATCCATATCCATATCCATATCCATATCCATATCCATATCCATATCCATATCCATATCCATATCCATATCCATATCCATATCCATATCCATATCCATATCCATATCCATATCCATATCCATATCCATATCCATATCCATATCCATATCCATATCCATATCCATATCCATATCCATATCCATATCCATATCCATATCCATATCCATATCCATATCCATATCCATATCCATATCCATATCCATATCCATATCCATATCCATATCCATATCCATATCCATATCCATATCCATATCCAAATCCATATCCATATCCATATCCATATCCATATCCATATCCAAATCCATATCCATATCCATATCTATATCTATATCCATATCCATATCCATATCCATATCCATATCCATATCCATATCCATATCCATATCCATATCCATATCCATATCCATATCCATATCCATATCCATATCCATATCCATATCCATATCCATATCCATATCCATATCCATATCCATATCCATATCCATATCCATATCCATATCCATATCCATATCCATATCCATATCCATATCCATATCCATATCCATATACATATCCATATCCATATCCATATCCATATCCATATCCATATCCATATCCATATCCATATCCATATCCATATCCATATCCATATCCATATCCATATCCATATCCATATCCATATCCATATCCATATCCATATCCATATCCATATCCATATCCATATCCATATCCATATCCATATCCATATCCATATCCATATCCATATCCATATCCATATCCATATCCATATCCATATCCATATCCATATCCATATCCATATCCATATCCATATCCATATCCATATCCATATCCATATCCATATCCATATCCATATCCATATCCATATCCATATCCATATCCATATCCATATCCATATCCATATCCATATCCATATCCATATCCATATCCATATCCATATCCATATCCATATCCATATCCATATCCATATCCATATCCATATCCATATCCATATCCATATCCATATCCATATCCATATCCATATCCATATCCATATCCATATCCATATCCATATCCATATCCATATCCATATCCATATCCATATCCATATCCATATCCATATCCATATCCATATCCATATCCATATCCATATCCATATCCATATCCATATCCATATCCATATCCATATCCATATCCATATCCATATCCATATCCATATCCATATCCATATCCATATCCATATCCATATCCATATCCATATCCATATCCATATCCATATCCATATCCATATCCATATCCATATCCATATCCATATCCATATCCATATCCATATCCATATCCATATCCATATCCATATCCATATCCGTATCCATATCCATATCCATATCCATATCCATATCCATATCCATATCCATATCCATATCCATATCCATATCCATATCCATATCCATATCCATATCCATATCCATATCCATATCCATATCCATATCCATATCCATATCCATATCCATATCCATATCCATATCCATATCCATATCCATATCCATATCCATATCCATATCCATATCCATATCCATATCCATATCCATATCCATATCCATATCCATATCCATATCCATATCCATATCCATATCCATATCCATATCCATATCCATATCCATCTTCAATCAGTATCCATATCAAGTTGAGATTATTGCATTCTCAACATGAAAAACTAAGCCATCCAAACCTATAGGGTGACATCTTAGCCATAATGTTCAAAAAGATTAGACAAAAGTGATTGAACTACATCAATACTACACTCAACACATTTCGAAATACTTTTCAGATACCAAACATCTAGCAAACGAACAGAATTAGCCCATCATAAAACCTCTAAAAAGACAACAGATTTTTATTTTTACATTATAGTGACAATAATTTCAGAGTAAGGACTACATAGTAGCACACAAACAATAAACATTTGCTAATGTTCATTAACGTTTGGTAGCAAACTGTCTCCACCTACCAAACATTTTCTTAAAACAAATGTTTGGTAACATTTGTTGAAGTTCCGAAAATTTTACAATAAAAACTTAGACTTTTTTTGCCAAACAAATGAACAACATTTTTTAACAACATTCTTATTATTTTGAAAACGTACATCGAAAAATAATCGACTATTTTTTAAAAATCTGAAATTTTGATATATTGTTGGTATTGACGGAAGAGAAAAAATAATTTCTGCTTTTATTTTTTGAGTACTCTGAATCGGAGTTATGCGTGGTTGAATTTTTGAGGCTTTTTCACGTATTGGTAATGGTGTCAATCTTTTGTTAACAGATCCCATAAATTTCATGCGTTTTACGTATTTGCAAATAATGAGAAAAATTGTTGAATATTCGAAATGTATAAGTTGGAAATCAATAATTTTTCTCTTTTCCGCTAGGCGGCGCGTTAAACCTTGGTTTACTTCAAAACTCCTATCTCAAAAAACGTCATTTTCTTTTTTTGTTTTTCACAAATTTTAAAGTAAACATATGCAGCTATGAAATTAAAAAATAAAAAGTGAGAGATTCCATATGGATTTTTTATACGATTTTTTAAGGCTTAGTATATGAAAAATTCACATGTGTTTTTACTTCAAATTAATTATGCTTTACTAAATGTGAATCTAATATATTGAAAATTTTATATTTTAACATCTGTACTAAATTTGAAACATATTCTGTGCATTACTCATTGAAAAACAGGTTTTTATTGAAAATAAGGATTGGAGATTCCAACGATCGAAGATTGTGATTTACGTTTAACATCTTAACACTACAATAAGCATGAGTCGATTATATTAATAAATTTTTTTTTCTATAAAAATCATAATTTAATGAAACAATAATAATATTACAAACACATACATAAAGAAATTAATTTATGTACTTTTTTGGCTCTAAATTGAAATATTTCTTATTATCGGAAAAGGAAAACACTTAACCAAATAATTTAATCGACTGTAGTGTTATCCAGTAAAAACCCAAGCAGAGTTTGCCAGACTTTGAAATACGACCAAGCACTGGTACATGGCTATTGTTATTGGGCCAGCACTAGAAACATTTATCGGCCGATCTATAATTTACAGAAAAGAGCCAGTATACAGTTACATTTGCATGGCCAAGCATTGGCCTTAACAGTACTTGGTTATTTTTATGGGGCCATTACTGGAACCATATATCGACCGATCTACGGTTTATAGAAAATAGCCATTGGGCCAGTACTGCAACCATCGATTGCCCGATCTATGTCATTCGGTTAAATACACTAGAGTAATATCCATTTTAGAAATAAATAGTTTGAATAATTTTACCTTTAGTTTAGTAATCGTTTCTCAGCTCAAAGACTATGATATTATTGATAATGTTGGTATGAGTTTTTAATTTTTTTTCATTAGACATTTCAATTTTATTTTAATTATTTGTGTTTAATTTATTTAAATTTACATTTAATAATATTTTATATGTTTTTAATGGTCCAGTCGTGGTTGCCAGTACTCGGCCATTGCTGCAACACTGGTCATTATTATTGATCCGTTCTAAGTATTAAAACACTTTTATATTTTACGGATGGCTCAGAAACTCAATATAAAAATACGAAGAATGTTATAAATCTTTTCTAACATAATGTTGATTTTAAAATACCTGCAGCATGGCATTTGTTTGCAACTGCACATGGAAAGGGTCCATCGAATGAGATTGGAAGCACACTTAAAAGAGAAGCCGGGAAAGCATCGTTTAAAGGAGAGAAGATATCAACAGCAATGGAATCATTTGAAATGACAGAAATTTGGTCGAAAAAAATCAATCACGTTTGAAATTTTCATATGTGTCTTCAGGAGATATCGAACTACAGGAGTAATTTCTTTCACAGTTTTCGGACGCTAAAACAATTAGTGAACCTCAAGGATCTCAGTATTTTTTACGGGATAACACTACACGCTATAAAATAATTGCAAAAATGTTTCCCTTATCTGATAATCAGAAATATTTCAATTTAGAGCCAAAAAAAAAAAATAAATAATTTTTTTAATGTATTTGTTTGTAATATTATTGGGGCCTATTCAGTAAAATCTTCTATCGAAAATTTCTGCTGTTCTTTTATTTTTTGTATGAAATTTTATTTTCCCGTTATAAAATTTCATACAAAAAATAAAAGAATAACATAAACTTTCGATAGAAGATTTTACTGAATAGGCCCCATTATTGTTTCATTAAACTATGATTTAATAGAAAAAAAATTTATTAATATAATTGACTCATGCTTATGTTAGTGTTAAGATGTTGAAAGTAAATCACAATTTGATCCTTATTCTCAATAAAAACCTGTTTTTCAATGAGAAATGCACAGAATATGTTTCAAATTTAGTACAGATGTTAAAATATAAAATTTTCAATATATTAGATTGACATTTAGTAAAGCATAATAATTTGATGTAAAAACACATGTGAATTTTTCATATACTTAACTTTAAAAAAGCGTATAAAAAAATCCATATGGAATCTCTCACTTTTTATTTTTTAATTTCATAGCTGCATATGTTTGCTTTAAAATTTGTGAAAAACAAAAAAAAATGACGTTTTTTGAGATATGAGATTTGACCTTGGTTTACAAGGTTTAAGTAACGCGCCCGTCGCCTAGCGAAAAAAAGAAAAATTATTAATTTCCAACATACACATTTCGATTATTCAACAATTTTTCTCTTTATTTGCAAAAATATACGTAAATCGCATGAAATTTATGGGATCTATCAACAAAACATTGACTCCATTACCAAAACTACGTGAAAAAGCCCCAAAAATTCAACCACGTATAACTCCGATTCTCCGCATAACTCCGAAATTACTTTTTTTCTTTCGTCAATACCAACAATATATCAAAAAAAAATTTAAAAATCAACAAAAAAATGTACGTTTTCAAAATAATAGCCCAACAATAATAAATGAAAAACTGTTTTTTGTTTTATTCTAAATTTTCGCTTTAAAGCCCAGAATCAAATTGAATGCAATAAAAATATACATGACAGATCAAGTTCCTAAACAAACAAAAACCTGTCTCTACCGAACGACCAGAAACATTCAAGAACATAAAACGTTAGCAAACGCTCGGCGAGTTAGTGGAGACGAGCATTATACAGCTTTATTCTTAGCCTTCTAACCATTATAAAGCTGTTTGAACTTTTATAGAAATTTAGAAACTATTAATTTTATGCCGGATAGCTCAAAACTTCTATGAAAACTGAATACTGAATTTAGCACAAACAAATACACTGGGAAATCTCTTATATCACATAAAAATACCTATTAATTTACTAACATACAAAATAGTTTATCAAAAAAAAACTAATTAAAATTATATAAATTAAATTTTAAGCTTACATTATTTATCTTGATTTCTTCAATGCTGTCTTCATAGTGACTCCCTTTATTAACAAGTCCTGATTATATAATATATTTAGCACACTCATTCCATGGAAACAATGCTAAATAAATTGTGCTTCCTTTGATACACGATCCTTTTTTATTCAAGATCGCATTCACTTCTGCAAGCACCACCATAAATTTTAATGTATTCAATTTTTTTCCCCATGGAAATTCATCATCACTGCAGCCAATTGGAAATCCATTATAACCAATTCCCACAATTTTATTATCGTTGTTTACGATTACGGCACCAACTTGTATTGTTGGATCTTTACTACGTTTTGCTGCCAGAAATGCAGTTGCCATAAAATATTCAGACTAATGAAGATAATAACAACGCTTTTTCATTTGATCTTGTTTATCTCTTTCCATAACTTTAAAATTTATAATAAATAAAAATAGCTGATAATTTTTTTCTCCAAATCGATGTATAAGTAAAAATTTTTTTATCACATTTCATCACATTGAACAAACAATCAAAATAAAAAACTTAGACATCACCATGAATACAACTTTTAATTTCTTATATAAAAACATTTACATTTTTTTTCTATTTACACCATAATATTTTCTTTTTGATTTATTTTTCATGAAATCTAAATTTATACTAATTATACTAGATTACACAACACAACTGATATCACATAACGAATCGATTTTTAAATATATACTAATTGAATTAATTAAAACAATTCGTACTTTTATATCATACCATAGACTTTCTGTTTCCCTTTCCATAAAACAATTCCCCTTTATCAAAACTTGTATTTAATTCAAAATAAAAAAACAGTAGTATAGAAAAACGTCTAATTTTAGAGCAATTGGAGAAAATTAACAAAATTACTATTGAATCTGAAAATTATTATTTTTGGAGCAAAATTGCAACAGAACATGTACTTGACACATTACATACAGCAATGCTAATTAGAAATCGGCAATTATGTATTAATATCGCAATAATAATTTAACTATAGTAAAAAGAACAAACATATTAATTAATTAATTAGGTACATATTAATTTTTATTTATTTTATATTATTTTTTTTATACTAGTTTTTGAATTTTATTTTTTTATATCCATTTTAGAAATACTGCCGTGGTACGCACAGAAGTGGTAACTTGTATTTTTGACATTTCGATTGTCGAGATATTAACAATTTTTAATTTTCAATTTTCATAGTCAAACTAATCAAAAATATATTTATAGTCAAAAAAATTTCTTATTTTGGTTTGAATCAGAAAAATAGAAGGTTATATTATTTGTTAATGTTGTAAAATATTAAGTATTGGAAATAAATAGTAAATTTGATACTTTTAAAGAAGATACGGTATATTCAAAAGAGCAATTTTTGAATGAAAAAATTAATAAAATGGTTTAATTATATGATAAAAATGTCCATCGAGTGTACGATGCATAAATCATTTTTGACAAAAATGCAAGTTACCACCTTTATGCTTAGCACGGCAGAATACATTTACCTAGAAAGGTATAATATTTTATATTTTTAGAGTTCCGTTTTTTATACGAAACACTATTAGTGTGAGTAAAACGAGTTTTTATAGTTGCTTACGAGTTATATCATAAACTATAAATGCTATGAACTTGAAATTTGAGGTGCATATAAAACTAATCTGTCCACATGAAATGACGGATAAAAATAAAACAAAAGTGGTTTTCGTTGTGTTTACAGGGGTACGATGTGAGACCTTTGAGAAAATACATTTTTTTATAGATTCAAGTAGGGTGTCGTATGAAAGGGCTTCATTTCAGCATTCCTTAAAAATTTATTCTGGAATTTTACACTTTACCATTTTTTGTATAATTTTGAATGATGACGTTTTTTTCGTATTTTCTTACCTCGATTAGCTCCGAACCTAACTAAACGAACATTTTCAAATGTATTTGGAATGATAGAATAATTAGTAAGTTTTTAATAAAAAATATATAAAAGTGTAAAAATATATAAAATACTCATAATTAGATTTATTAAGGGGGGTGGATATGAGAAGGGGTAAAAACACTATTTAAAATGTGGTCAATCTTTCATCTGAAAGAGCACCTAATTTAGAATTCGTTTTTTTAGAATTTTGCAATGCATAGTTTTTGAGTTATTGTTAAAATAGTGCGACCGAACCACCCCCCCCCCTTAAAAACATTTTCAATTTAGACGAAACCGGTTTGTTTTTTCGAGCTAGTCCATCTAGATCCTTACAATTAAAAAATGAGAAGTGTAAAGGTGGAAAAATGTGTAAAGAGCGAGTAACAGTAGCTTTATTGTGCAATATGGTAGGAGAAAAAGAAAATCTGCTCATAATAGGAAAAGCAAGAAAGCCACGAACCTTCAAAAATTTAGATGTTGAACAGGCTTTTAAGGTCTTTTGGAGATTTAACAAAAAGCGTGGATGACATCGGTGCTCTTTGAAGAATGAGTAGGGAGGTTTAACCAGAAAATGGCGAAAGAAAACCGAAAAGTGATTCTCTTTTTGGACAATGCAGCTTGTCATCCATATAAAATTTACAGCAACGTTAAACTACAGTTTTTGCCACCAAACACCACATCTGCCTTACAACCTTTAGACCAGGGAATAATACGTAGTTTAAAAATTAAATATCGAAAAATGTTAATGAATCGCCTAATAACAGCAATAGATGATTTGAAAGGCATTGAAGAACTATCAAAGCAAATAACAATATTAGATGCTTGTTCATGGCTATCAACTGCCTGGAAAAATGTTACGCCGGAAACTATTGTGAACTGCTTCAGACACGCAGGGTTTAAAGAACAAACTTCCACTACCGATGAAGAAATTATTCAGGAGCCTCTGGCATTTGAGTCATTTAGTGAATTTGTTGGTTTTGAAGAAAATATTCAAACATTTGAGGAATTATCAGACGACTGGGAACAACATTTTTTCGCATCCTTGCATGATCAAGATAAAGAAAATGAAGAAACTAACAATAGTTCATCGTCTGATGGTGAAGATCTAACTTTTCAACAGCCGTTACCTATAACATTCTCTAAAGCGTCTTTAAATTTAAAAGAACTTAAAAATTACGCCAGCGAGCAAGGACTTAGTGAGATGTTTCTTCATCTAGAAAAAGCAGAGCATAATCTAATTGACAGAGAGATTTCATTGAAAACTGTACAAACTCTAATCCCGACATTTTTTTAAAAACCATCTAATAAAAATGTTTAGATTGAATTTAATTATAAATTAATGTTTTGTTAATTAATATAAATTTCCAATTACATATACATATAATTATATGTATTTGAATTTATTATAATGAAGTAAACATTCTATTTGAAATACATAAATTGCATTACATACATAATGACTTCTTAATACATACATTACAAGTAGTTATATGTATATATATTTTCAATGTCCATGAAAAAAATCGAAAACCTTTATAATCGGACCACCTTTATAATCGGACCAAAATTTTTGGTACGGAAGGTGGTCCGATTAGACAGGTTTAACTGTAGTATGTAAAGTAATTATCCGGATATCCGGATAATAATCCGGATAGTGGATTTAAATAAAAACAATATGTAGTCTTAAAAAATAAAAATTAGTTAGTAATTTATTTTCATCTGAAAAATAATATTTTAAAAAAACAAGAGCGTTTAACATTGGAAACTGCAACCGATTTCTAGTTTTCGTTAAGAAAATAATAGCAACCGAAAAGACTCTTTCACTTTCGTTCGAAGTAGGTTGAATGGTCTTCAAAGCATCAAACAGCGTTTCTAGGTGAGGAGCGAGTGTTTTATTTATGCTTTTATAAATTAAATTCCTTGTCCTGAAGAATAATTATTTTAACGATTAACTTTACTATGTATTTTCGATTGGTGAAATCGTATTTTTCATAAATTCCATGACTAAAGTACATTCGGTAAGTTCGGTCGGAGTTGGAGAATTTTCATTTTCCTTAACTTCTTGTTCCACAATTTTTAACTTAACGTTTTCGGTTGTTTTGGTATCAGTAAACAAACTTCTTATTAACGTTTTTGCATAACTGATAGCTTATGATTTAGAAATATAACTAAAATCGTCAAAATTATTATTTTGGAATAGTGTTGAATTCTGCACCAACATCATTAATGAAACTAGCTCAACATTTCTCGTTTTGTTTATAGACTGCCTTAATGTGATTAGCTTTAAATATTTTCATATTACAAAAAATTGAACCGTAAATTATGACACGGCAAAATACTGTTTTTCATAAGTAAATAAATTACACTTCTAAAAATTCAAATTCAAAACAATTGCTGGAATGATAATTTTTAGATCAACCAAACGAAATCGTCTAAATGAAAAAGTAAGTTTTAGATTGACTAAACGAAAACGTCTTTTATGAAAAATTAGTAGTAGCTGATTAAAATTTTTAAAAAGGAAAATAGCGCAAACAATTTTTTTTGCTTTAATTTAGTTTTCCGGATTTTTTTTGTGAATTAACCGGATATCGGATAGCAAAATTTTTACGAATTATCCGGATAATTCCAATCCGGCTTAAACCGGATTGGAAACACTAATTGCATGTGTAATAGAATTTACAATGTGTGTTGTGTAATAGTACAACAACACAAAGAACCTTCTTAAGACCTAGTTTCCACTAAGCCTTAAAAGGTCATAGGTTCTACGTTCCAATTAATTTAAATTCAAGCTTAGAGATCTTTTAATTGCTTGTTGAAACCGGGTAGTTAATCAAAATACCCAGGT